>JAQIVZ010002518.1:0-20186 GCA_034700945.1 Arrhopalites spinosus
TTCTTTACGAGGGAGGCATGAATTTTTTGAAATTTTGCAGATTGAATAATTTGAGCATTTGACATTCCATCTTCTTCGTCATTTTCTGACGAGGTGATTTTCTCGGGAAATTTGTTTGAGTTCTGTTGGGTGCGGGAGTTGATCCCAGGATCATTGGAAAGTTGTTGTCGTAATAATAATAATTGTTGGAGAACTTTGTCGAATTTCTCATCCACATATTCCTGAGTCACCATCTTAACCTGTACGTTGGGTGTGCCCACTTGTTTGTCAGTATCAACTGTGATTGAATCATTTACCCGTGGGTCAGTCATGTTTTTATTCTCAGTCTCTGAATCTTCAATCACCACTGCATCCGTGGTATTTTCATTTGATTCAATTTGAGTTGCATTCATGTCAGAAGTACAATCCTGTTCACATTGCTGGCCTGAAAAATCATCAATCAAATTTTGATGTAAATTGTAATTTCCATCCTCCTCAACACCCGGATTCACAGACACAACGTCTGCTAGATTTTTAGATGGATTCTGTAGATTGTGGAAATTAAAATATTATCGTTAAAAATAAAACATTACAAACGGTGTAGAGTGTTTTCACTTTTATATCTGGCATTAAATAATGAATCATGAATTAAACACATTTTACATAAATAATCGTACCAGAAATGAGGTGATATTATTTTGTAGCAGTTGACCTTTAATTCTTTCGGGTTGACCCGGATGAGCATGGCTTGTGTGTCTTTGTAAACTGCATTTGACCATGGAATCATGGCAATAAAAACACACAACAGCACGCTTCGACGGCGGTGGAATTTTCCCCATATTAGATTACAAATTAGAAGTAGTTTAAGGATTTGATTTGATGCAAATGACCTCGGTTTAAAAAAATGAGCAGAAATGATTGACAAGTCAATTCACAAAAACGAGTAGAATTTTTGATTCCGTCTATGTGAGTGTTTTGTCCAACGAAAGCATTGAGTAAAGGGCATGATAGAATGGCTGGACCACGCCGAGTTTATTTTTAAAAAACTATTTTTAAAAGGGTAAAAAGCACCTGAACTTTAGTAGAGACATGTGGACTAAAGCGGGGGCTCGACTATGTTGAATGTGCACCGTACAGTTCAATATGTAAAATATTTACATAAAAATGTCTCCAGCCATTTCAGCTACAAGCTCTATGTGAAAGGATAAGTTCCTAAGGCCCTGAGTGTACCTAAATAAACTTGAAGGGCTTTGACAGCTGCTATGCTTTGTCATACGCAGTTTTTAATCGTTTACTTGCTTAAAACTTTATGTTCCCACATTCTACTTGGGCCATGTATTTAAATTAACTTCAAAAACTAAAAACCTAGTGACACAATCTTCACCTGTATGTGCACATGTATACAACAAATGTACACATTTTCTTCACCGAACACGGTTCGGGAAAAATGGAACATTTTGCACGTACGATTGTAAATATAATTTATTCTAAACAAATAGTATGTAATTGTAAATATAATTTATTCAGAACAAATAGTATGTATTTTCAACAAACAAATTATTTATAAAGAAATAAAATGAAATTAATAAAATAGAATGAGAAAAAATTCCATACATTGGAGCGTGTATGTACCCTAAAGTACAATTCAGATCCATGCCAAAATGCACGTTCTCTACACGCCTCCAAAACCATTTGTACCAACTGAGCTCAAATTTTCCAAGTAGAGGAGGAGGAGGTCCTCTTTTATATTTTGTGGGACACTAATTTCCATGGAACTGGCTTGCACAAAGAATTGTACTCCATGGCGTACAATCAAAACCATTGGACTATCGGGTAATAAGGACCACCCCGTCCAAGCCAAACTGACCCCCCCCCCCCGCGTCGTACCCTTCAAATTCATGGAATGGTGACTCACATGGACGGTAATTTAAATGCCCTGTTTATGGATGCCCTTCCTGTACGGATCACACTGGAGTTGGAATTGCAATGTCAATTTATGAAATAATGAGGAAAACGTTTTCAGCAGAAGAAATAAAAAGGCGGTAATGAGATTTAATAATACAAAAATTAGCCCTTTAAGTTTTTGGAATTTTCTTTGAATTAATCTAGTTTTGAAATATTTATTTCATTTTTGTAGGCTTGTAGGCGCTGCTTTTGATGAGCAGTACTTTCATTTGAAAGTTCTCGAGGAATTACTGAAATTAATGGGCGTGGACAAAAAAGTCAAAAATTGGTACTCATTTTCATGGGATCCCGCTCATCTTGTGGAACTACCTGAAAAGGGCACCAGAACTATTAAAAAGGCAAAGAAAAATAAAGCAATTAAAAAAAAGTTAAGTTGGTCAAGACCGTGAGAAACAAAAAGCAAATTGTGGAGAGAATTGTACATGTCCTAGTGGCTCCAGTTCAAACACCTCGAGAAATCAGTACAGCCATGTGGTGTAGACGGGTATTGTCCACAATTGGGAAAATTCATCATAATGTTGGCCATGGTAAGGGGTTTCAGTCTCTTCTTGAACTTGCCGCCGGAATGGATCAAGTAGCTTACCGACCAATCAATTTTTCTGAAACTCGATTTTCAACTTACAGTTTTGGTGTTCTCAAAACTTTCTACACAATTTCCCACTACTTCATGACCATGACAAGTCTAAAAAATTGGTTCTCCTCAAATCCCTAAAACATCCGTTATTTATTTTAAGAGTATCTGGGCTAACTGATGTGTACCAAATCATACACGAAATTTCCAAAATAGTTCAAAAGCACAATATTTATCCCTGGCAGGTGGATGAGTCTATGCTGGCCTGCGAAGATAAACTTCTACGAATGGCCAACATTTTAAGGGCAACCAATTACGAATTCGATAACGAAATACTAAAATATTTTGAGGCAACCAGTAACGAAATTTTGGTACATTTCTCGTTCAAACAAATTCCACTGGAAGGTCAACAACAATCAAGTCAACATTCTCCCACAATCACAGTGAAATTTGACCACAAAAAATCTCTTCAGTTTCAAAACTTTGAACAGAGTAGATTTGAAATTGCATCATTTGCTGATATTTTCAGAAAAATTTTGAAAAACAGTTATGCCAAGTCAAAACAAGTCTCAAATTTGATGGCTGGCCAATTATTTTTGTTGTCGAAAATTCGAACAAGAACTGAAAGTTTCATCCCCTCAGTTTTTGACACTTATGTTTGATTGGCCTATTGGTCGAATTTATTTCACCTAGTGAAGATCTAAATAACTTGACAATTCAATACACAAATTTTTGTTCTGTTGTCAAATCAGTTGCCGAAGAATGGGACAGTGAACAAAAAATGTTTTCTGAGAACGAGTTGTACAATTTTTTATTAGATTGCCCCACCAGTTTTCAAAATTGTCATGTCATTGCCCACCTTCTTCTTGGTAGTGCATCCAGAGCTCACTGTGAGGCAGTGTCGGAGGGAATGGGTATCGTTTTGGACCATCACAACTACAAGCGGACTTCATTAAATTCCGAAAACTTGTCCATGGAAGTATTTCTGAAATGGAATGGCCCTCCTCCTACAATATCCTGTAACAATCTTTTGGAAAAAGATTTGGACTTAAAATTTGGGGAACGAAAAAAATGGCGGTTCATTCGAAATGTTACAAGGCCGGACATGCTCCGTTCATTTGTCGTGTCAAAAGTCGCAGATCGAGTGAACCAACAAAAGAGGTTAATTTCATTTGAATAAATCAATGCATAATGTTTTTCAAATCTGTTTTACCAACTATTAATTTCAAAAATGCATATACACCGAAGAAATATGCTTTCGAATTTCTAAATATGCATTTTCATTTTTAGTATGAACTGTCCTTATTCTGTCCTTAGTTCATCAGTGACAAGTATGTGCTAATCACAAAATATTTTGATAAAAAAACATCCAGTATTCAGGAAGGAGAAAATCTTTTTGGTTCGGAGGAGGTTTTGGTGCTTGGAAGATTTTCCACCCACGGCACTTGATATCATATTCCTCGTCATTACAGTTCTTGTACTGGGCCTGCCCACATCTACGGTTAGAAAAGTCCAAACCAAGATTCGGGCGATCGAGACAACCAGCCGTTGTGATACACATGGTATTTTTAGGAGATTCCGCCAAAGCACCACAACTCAGGTCTTCACACAGACAACTAATTCGTATTTCATTCAAGAAGATGGCGGCGTTGCAAAAATTTTGAGAACAAGTTCGAAGATGCACACCCATCGCCTTGGCACTTTGATCATTTCAACCGTGGATAGTGGTGTAGGGTGCAGTTGGTACGGCCCAGACGGAGCAGCCATCTATTTTCTTGCAGTCCGTTATACCAATGGGCCGTCGTATCTCGTCTTCCATGTCTCCAATGCTCTTGCCGCTGTAGCATTTTAGTTCAAGCTGGACTAATAATTGTGTTATTTATGTACCACGCAAAAAATATACACCTAAAATAAACAATGAAAACGGAAAGTGAACGAAAGTTCATATAATAATAAGCACTTTTAGGAAAAAAGTCATTAAAGAAAAAAAAAGTCGAGGAAAATCAAGCGGTTTTAAAGCAACATTAGTGTGTACAGGTTTTAAGGCCTCTACGGACCTGCCATCTAGGCTTAAAAGCATTCGCAACGCCAGAAACGTTTCATTCTTCATTTCAGAACAGACTGTACGCTACGAAAATATAGTATGTACATAAAAAAACTCAATGTTGCGTTTGGCCGCGCGTTTCAACCGGGTGGATCAGCGAATTTTTTGTCAATGCAGAATTGCATTGACATTTACTTTAATTGCACAATTAAACTACAATGTCACCATTTACAACATCAAAATTAGCTTAATTTTTTGAGGGACATGTTCAGTGTTTAGTTAGGGGTGAAGATCACATCTCTGGTGATCACATTTCTGTCAGACAATTGACAAAAGATAGTGACAAAATTAGTGGACTTGTGGATCCTGGAAGAGGAGCAATCAAGAATAAATCAAATGACCATGAGATGACCAGAACGAGAGCTATCAGTTACAAAGTTGAGGTATGTATGCTGGTGTTCATCAGAGTGTACATTAACTTTTATATTTTTGATGATGTTATTGATTGATAAAAAAAACATTTTGACCAGGTCTGATAATGATGATGGACCTACTTTTGGACTATGTTCATGTCCAGTTGGGAGATTGAGATGCTTTCACATGGCTGCCTTACTATTATGGGCTCAAAAACTATATTCTAAAACCGATTTCAAACAACAATGAAATCGACCATCTGATAAAAATCAACCCAAGCAGTCTGAAATTGCAAGTCTTTGGCCAGAGCCCATTACTACGACAGGACTAAAATTCCCGTTGGTTTTGAAGGATTTAGATATTTTGAGATCTCATTGCGATAAAACAAAACAATTTGGACTCTTTTTTTACTGAGTCCAGAAGTAGAGGTAAATATTATTAAAAATTTACAACATGTACGACATTATATATACATAATATACATTATTTATGAATGAATCTAATAAAACATTTTCTATTTATTAAGGATACCAAAAATTATCCCGATGTTACAACACCACTTATTTACTAATTTTCCTTTGTACTTAGATTATACTTGTACTCTATAGTCTATATGTACTAATTTTGAAGTTCTCTCTCTCCTCTTTTTTTGTTGAAACTTCTGTTCTATTTTCTTGGAAATTTCTCGATATTATTTTTTTGGATTGGGTGCGCTGGGTCTTAAATACTAAAAATTAAATTTTTTTTGGTTGCCGTTTAATTTACAATATTAGTATTTTATTTGCGCTTTTTATATAGTTTTGGTTGTTATGTACCTGTATGTATGTACTAATATCTTTCCTCTTTTTAAAGCCTCCTACCGTTCCTCGTTTTTTAAACATCATCGAAGTTGGATGAACAATCCACAATTCTCTTTGACAACTAACAAAGTATCTTGGTTACTTTCTGAAATCAAACTATCGAAGACTGAAATAAATCAAATACAAAATATTACTATTGGACAAAGTAATAATGCTCACTGGTAAGAAAATAAGTACACTAGCAATTACCAGGACTTTTTGTACTAATGTGTGTGTCAATAATTGTATGTATTTGTTACAGCGCACTAATTACAAAATCAATTTATACTTATTTTTGTACAGGCAAAATTTCCATAAATACAGATTGACGGCAAGTAATTTTGGATTTGTATTGGGTAAAATTAATTCTTCTTCATTTACTGTGTCGTTTTGGAAAAGACTGTTTGGTGGATATTTTCTTGACAATGTATAGATAGATTACAGATCAAATACCTAAATGTAAATCAACTTTTTTTGTTCTTTTGCGTTATATTATAACCTATATCTTGTATAAGAAGAACGATTTTTAAGACAGAGAATAACGATGTTATAGATACGGTTTTCATTTGTTTTTAGTTAATTTTAATGCTTTCTACATATATGTGACATCGCTTAAGTAAAGATCCTTTTGTCGACGGAACAAAATCTAGGATTGGATGTACCAGATTAGGGCCGTATTCTAGTCAGTCAGTGATACGCAACCTCAAAATCCATCGGTACAAAGTAAAAAATTTACGTCAAATTGCTATACTGGGGTTTCCTTTTTAATCCCAAAATCGAGTTAAATTTTCATTTAACAAACAAATATTGCGTTAAATACAATTTATAAACTCGAATATCGGGTTAAATTTTCATTTCAAACTGAAATATCGGGTTAAACTAAATTTTGTATCCAAAAATTGGGTATTCTTTTTTATTTAAATGAATTGTGATGAAAAGTTAACCTGATACGGCGACTTACAAATTTTTTTGAATTTTTAAGTTTGAACAGATAATTTAGCTACGATAAAAAAAATCAAATTATACAGTTTTCTAAATTCTTTGATTCCAAATGTCCCCCACTCTGTTTCAGGTCAAAATGTGAACCTCTGTGAAGACTAGCGCTAAATTTCAAATTTTTTGAATGCTTTTGGAAACTCTTTTGTTTTAAGCATAACTTTATGTCTTGGAAAAGTCAATGTTTACAATTAGGGATTTAGCCATCATAAAGTACGTTCAGTTCTACGCGCTGAAGGTGTTTTTGAAAACGTTGTGCACTCTTAACTTCGAGGTAAAATTCTAAGGTGAAAAGCGGATTTTACATTGATAGGAGTAAAGTTTCCACCAAAAGTTACCTCAAAGGTGGAAACTTTTTACCTGTGAAAGTGGAAAAATATTTCCACCGATCGGTGGAATCTTCCCACTTATAGGTGAAAAGTTGTGACGTCACACTTAGATTTTCCACCCATAAGTGGAAAAATTCCACCGATCGGTGGAAATATTTTTCCACTTTCCCAGGTGGAAAACTTCCACCGATTTGGGACGGTGCGCTGGCTCATATCGGTGGAAACTTTCCACTTTTATTTAAGAGTGTGCCTAATTAAAAATTTACAAATTTTTCAATCTTATTTTAAAGTTGGGTTGAATTAGATCAAAATTTCTTAAAATTGGCTTTAACTATCATCTAAAACATTGTTTGATTACGCACTGTGGCCCATTTTCCCTTATTTGATATTCTTAGGTCATCAGAGTGGACCATGGGGTCTCGTTTTGTCCATGCCGGGACTATGACTTTTGTAGCACTGTGGCTAAATTCCTGGACATGCATATAGGCACAATTCTGCGTGAAATCCAAATCTGAAATCTGTTTCCATGTTCCTGGTAACATGATCGAGGTGTATAACTATATCAGTCTAGGATACTGCCGTAAGTTTAGGTCTTAGAGCCTAAGTTTAGGATGTCCTAACTTTAGGCCACTCTCTCCATTCACTCAATGTATTTCATGACCTAACTTTAGGTCATTGCAAAAATATGTAACGATGTACAGGATGCTCCTCTATGAAAATTATTTTATTTTGTAAAAAAGTGAAACCCTTAAAAATTATTTTATACACATGGTAAAATTATTGATGATTATTGAGATTCTTGGTGCTTCCTCTACGGAAACGTGCCAACAAGGCCAAGTTTTCCTTTTCAATTCGTCTCCTCTCAGCTGGTTACATTGCCACCAGACAACACTATCGAAAAGTTCTCGCAGAGTTATCCTCCACTCCCTCAGGCCTATTCACATTTACAAATGACCCTGTGACCCTTGACAGTCGCTTTTCCAAATGTGCATTCACATGTGCCGAGAACAGAGACAAATATTTCAAACTATTCATTCAAGGGAAAAAATATGCAATAAGTTGTATCACCTCTGTAGACTCTGCTACTTTAACTAAAAATGAAATTATTGCCAAAATTGTGTGTTTGAAAAAATATTTGTCACCTCATTTAAAAGCAATAATATATACAAAAGAAAGCGAAGCTAATACTCTTTCTGAGTATCTGGATATTTTAGATGAAACGGAGGATTTGTTAGAAATGATGGAAAATTCTTGAGATGCACTCATATCTTATCTATAAGTATGTAAAATAGAAATATAAACACATGTCATGAATTTCAAAAAAAAAATAAAAGCAATATAATACAATATTTTTAATTCTTAATGTGTACGACGTTAAAAAAATTCTTGATCACCCTGTACATTTTGTTTTTACTTATTTGTCAGAGTTGGCCACGGTGGAATTTTTTTTTGTCACGGTGTAAAAATCGAATCTGACTGTCTCCATCCGATGGTCAAATAAAATCAATCCGCAACCATAATTTAAGGGTTTGCAAAAAATAAAAACCGTCAAAAAAGGTCAAAGTCCTAAACTTAGTTCATTTGTGACCTAAAGTTAGGTCATGAAATACATTGAGTGAATGGAGAGAGTGGCCTGAAGTTAGGACATCCTAAACTTAGGCTCTAAGACCTAAACTTACGGCAGTATCCTAGACTGTATATCCGCGTATTATTCTATTTGAACAGACACTTCTACCGGAGATTCTTATGAAAATTTTTGAAACTATATGACATACGGATCCGATTCGTTTTAGAAAAGGCTATAGGTCTCTTTTTTACGTTACAACGGACAAAGACATTGTGACGGAGCTACAAAGGGCAAAGAACTTTATGTTCTAAAAGTTTAAAAATTGTACAATGCACTGTCATTGGAAACCCGTCCCATGGTTTGTGACCAGTGTTGCCCTTTTCGTTAACATAAGTGCAACGAACTCGAACGATGATGTCGTGCCTACTTACGACGAGATTCAAGGATTCGTCTCGAAAGTCAGTTTTACCCATCACCTGCTCATACGTATCAGGATCATGGTGACCCCATTGGTCACCACCCAATACACATGTCGCGGGACTGGCACGCTTCAATGCCTATTGTCAGCCGGGTTCAATTTGGGGACCTGCCACTGAATGCTTCCCGCTCTTCTCCCCCCTTGAGTAGCATCATCTTTACGCTCCCTCGGCACGTTCAGTGTCATCTGCTGCTCTTTCCTACCCCACCCTGGCTCCCAGTTGACAAATGGATGCTAAAAGTAGCCGAACTGGCGGCCCACGTCAAGAGATTTGATGTCCCAGAGAGGACCCCTTTAAAAATGCCTAAAGTTATGCTGATGATCGTGCCAAAGCTGGAACAAAGGGATGTGGAATTTTTGGCCAAAGCGGACCTACGTCAACTACATGCAACGGGCAGCTGGGACCGGGAGCCGGGACGCGTATTTACATACCCTACAGTGGAAACGGAACCAGGGATTTTTTTTGATGTTTTAGTCCAATGAAATTGACTAAATGGATTAAAAATATTACAAGTCCACAAAAAACATTGAAAGGGGGTGGAGTTAACAGGATCGGCACAAGAGTTGTCACCCAATCGCTCTCTCCATATTTAGCTGACTTTTATTAATTGTGAGCCTAATTAAATAATTTTTACAATGTTTTGTGGCAAATATGAAAGAAAGCGATCTGAACTTTGTTTTTAATCCAGAGATCAAAAATATGACCCAACTCAAAACTAAGGGGTCAAATCAAAAAATGCAAAGACAGAAAAACGTTTTAAAATTAAATTTTACCCCTGACTGGTCAATTTCATTGGACTAAAACATCAAAAAAAATCCCTGGTGCCATTTTCACTGTAGGGTATGTAAATACGCAGCCGGGACCCCTATTCATTTTGGGAAAAATGCTGAAAAGAGTATCGCCCACGCGTCGCACCCCACCCAAAACCACGGACCAGGATGCTCGCGGGAGGCCCAACTCTGCTAGCCCCTTTTTATTAACTTTACACCCCAAGTGCAAACACCAGTTTATGAGAAATTACTTTGTTACAATGATTGAAAGTGGTTACTACGTTCGTAGAATACAACAGCGGCAGCTAAATGAGTTATATTCATTTAACTGCATCTTGGACGTTTCCATGAATCAGGGCTATCCCAACAATTGCTACAATGTCATGGTGAAGTTATTTTGGCAGACGATGGACAAAGAAAGGAATGCGGACTGGTATGTTGTCACAGACGAGGACCGTAGTTGGGATCCATTTTATGAGAGTATCAACCCTAAACTAAGTTTTCCGCACCATCCCATGTCCCAGCCAAGTCCATTTGAGCGACAGGGGCCAGCCCAATTGGACATTTCTACGGCACGTTGGGCCCAGGGTTCGACGGGTGGCAGGAAGTGGCCGGCAGCCGGACGGCTACCGGTGGCAATTACCACCCCTGATTTTGCCCTGCCAGTGGCAAGGGTGGCAAATTTAAAATATTGACAAATTATGGCAGTTGGACCCAAATAAAAAAACCAAAATACTGATTAAATTCACGAATAACATAACACACGAGATAAGTCTTGTGAAACGTAATTTTGGTTCCCGGACAAAATGTAAAAAGACATAATTTAGACCCCAAAATAACGACAGACAAAATGACGACTGGACGAAAAATCGACGGACAAAATTCCGATTGGACAAAATGTCGACAGACAAAATTCCGATTGACAAAGAACGAAACCCAAAACTACGGGAATTTTATTGGTGACGGTGACATGGGATAAATCATTTTAAAATTAGTCCTAATTTATTAAGTTGTTCGGAGGGAAGATTTCAAAATAAAAGGTTGTTCATTATTTTCATTTTTATTAGACAACACAACCACAATCATCCCAACTTTTAGAAAACAATTAAAATTAACTACAAATTATAACAGAAAAAAATTACTGGTGACTTTTAATTATTAAAAAATGACATGATGATTACTTATAAATAATCGATTTTGTCACTTTTCTAACTCGCGGGTTGAATTCCATTTCGACGCTTAGAAACCATCCCTCCTCAACGTTTTCACTCTCAACCACCATTACAGGTCAAATCCACCAAAAAACAAGCATGGCGGCGACTTTTGTGAAACTGTACAGTGTAAGTTACACTGTAACAACAACAACTAATTTGTATTACACGAGAAGTTAATTTTTTTAAATGCATTTAAATTTGCACCGTGAAAGAAAAAAGTCGCCGCCATGTTTGTTTTTTGGTTAATTTGACCTGTAATGGTGAGTGCGAGTGGCAACGTTGAGGGGGGATGGTTTCTAAGCGTCGAAATGGATTCCAACCCGCGTGTTAGAAAAGTGACAAAATCCAATCCGAGTTGGAATCCAACTCCCTCTATTTCTATCTTCATTTCACTTCATACATCCGCCATTTTGAACAAAAGTACAAACAAACAAAAATAGAAAGTCCCTTCAAGGGTTTTTTTTGCCACCGCGTGGGTTAAATATAGGACAAAAGTGACAAAACCCTGTCTCATTATTTAATGAGAGAAGAGAGAAAGTTAAAATTTAGAAGACATTTCATTATGTGTTGAACAAGTGGACGTGGTGAACAAACTTTTTTTGAACACATATTGGCCAAGGAAAATGGGCAAAAAGGTCCCTTTGCGAGATCCTTATTTTACCCACATTTTCATAAGAAATTAAAATTCCTAAATTTTTTGAATTTTTTCGGTAACTCCCCATTAACTAAATGAATTCAGTACACTAGAAGAACGTTTAAAGTGTCCATCCATTTTAATTTACAGTTGGGATTCTCGAATCTTCAATTTATCAATCTTGCTCAGACGATTTGTACAAACTCATGACCAACACGTGGGACACTCACACCCAAGCGACCTTCTTTTCAACAAGTTGAAGGTCAATCATAAAGTATGAAAAATAAAGGGAGGTCAAAATTTCATATTTATTCATAAAAGGTTAATTTATTGTCAATTAGTTGACTTGTTCAAATAATTCTGAGAGTGAGGTCAAAGCCTCAAAGGTTACAGAGTTTGCTCTAATTTTGATAAAAGTGAGTCAATACACAACATCAAATTAAATTGTAAACTGGCCCCATGAGTAAAATCAGACAATAAATTCAAATAAACTAATTCACTTGACCCCAATTGACCTTTCAATTCTTGATAAATTCGATCAAATTCTTTGACACAAATTTCATGTTCCTGCAAACAAATTTCTATACTTTCATTCAAATCCATTCCATTGAGATTGGCACAATTTAAAAGAATTAAATTGCCGCCATAATTTAAATCCAAAATGTTGTCCCTCAAATTAAAAACGTGGTCAATTTTTTGACAAATTAATGTGGACAAAATGTTCAATCGTTGAATATTCTCATTCTCCCTCAAGTCAACATTGTGCCCCAATAACATTGAAGCTAATTGAGTGAATGACCCTGAGCTGAATAAATGTAAATTTTCTAAAAATTGACCTTTTATTTGACAAGTCAATTGCAATTCATTGTTGACCTCTTCACTCCAAAATTGTTGGACTTTTTGAGCAAATAATTCAAGTCCAGGATTTTCACGTAGTGTCAAATTTTCATTAAAACGAAGCCAAGCGGAGAAATTTTCAACTAAATTCAAGACACTTTTAGTGTTTGGCCATAAATGGCGTTTGGTCATTAAATTCCATTCTTGTTCTTGTTGACTTTCCTTCTTGTTTGGACTTGTCAAAAAATCATAAAAAGTATTGCCAACATTGTGACAAAGTAAGTCAACATTGAGGTCAAGTTTATGGTTGACCTGACCCCTAATTAAATTGCCTAGAGCCCTAGTAGCCAAGGCGTACTGCCCACAAAGAATTAATTGCGGTTCGTCCAACGTTGGAAAAGTAGAGTTGAGCCAAAGTGGAATATTTTGTATTAACTCAGCTTTCCATTCTATAATTAAAAAAGCGGAGAATTTAAATTTATTTTCAAATTAAAATTTTTCAAAATTTCACCTTCAGGTACTAAATTTCTGTGCATCCAATGCTCCAATTTCAATTCAATTTTTTCGTAATCCAAAACTTTGGCTGGGTTCAATGTCAAAGGTTCTGGATATCCCACAAAAAGTTTGCCATTTAATTGACCTTTCATCCCTCTAAATTCTAAGGGACCCCCATCAAAATTTAAATAGCCATCCGGTTGTACTGAAGTCCAAACAAATTGGTGGGACCTACAAAAATTTTATTTAAAATCTAATATTAAAATTAATTATAAATTAAATATATACCATCGCTGTGCTAATTGATTCAAATTGAATTTCTGTCTTGACATGGTCAAGAGTGGCCTCTCATTAATTTGTTTACAATGACGAAGTGAGGTAATTGAAAATAGTAGACGACTCATAATTAAAGGATTTGATTTTAATTTTTAAACTGAATTAAGTTCAGATTCCTTCCCAATGGGTACTTCGTTCTACGACTGTTTTTATATGGACGAAGGCCTTTGAAATGAAGGGAGCATGTAAGGCCTTTGGATTCAAAACTTTATTATTAGAAAACTTTCTCTTTTGTCTCCCTTTTTGAGTATTTCAACGAGCTTGCTTTAAGGCCCTCTGCCCTTGAGAAGGAAGGAACTTGAGGGCACTGACCTTGTGCTGGAAGTTAACTTTCCCTTTTCATGTAAATTGATTGCATTTTCTCCATTAAATGGAGAAAAATAATGTAAAAGCATCGGAAAGAGAATAAAATGTAATTAAATATATTGGGAACAAGATTCAGAATTTCACAAAATGGACTATTTGCTGCCATAAAGTTTTGAAATTGTTTCCACCATTAAAAAGAGTCAACAAAAATGAACAATTTCAACGCCATTTGGCATTTTTTTGTCATGTAAAAGAAAATAGTAAGTAGAATAGAAAACTTCTGCATCATCATAAATATGATGGTCCGTAGTGAAACCGCTTAAAAAGTAAAAAGCTTTCGGATGCTAATTTCGGTGGTACTACCCCGTACGAAAATGATTCAGCGACTTTTCCAACAGGAAATGGGTCCTTTTTCACCAGGACCTTGCAGAATTCGGTCGAAAATTTCTGTGGAAAATTTCTGGACGAGATCATTGTCTTTGAGTCCTGATATGAAAAATTATGGGGTCAGTTTTTTCTGGTGGAAAAGTCAACAGGAATTAGGCCCGTTCTCGCCAGGATTATGTGGGAAGCTTTCGTTCGGGATTGTACTGTATTTATGATGAAATTGGCCGTAAAAATATTTGATGGCCTTATTTTAAATTACTGTTAATTTATCAAAATGTAATTAGAATATAAAAAAATAATAATAAAATGTAATTTAATTGAGTTTACACTGAAGACTCAACTTGATAGGGGTAATACAAAATTTGAATTTATTTTTCCCTATTGGATGGCATAGTCGCCTTTGGCATCTCAGCTTCTATTACAATTTTCCATAAATAGTGAATCAAATGAATAAACGGCGTCGAAGTTCAACAAAAATTAATTTCAATTTATTAAGACTTGTAATTTTTAAATTGCGGATCGGGTCAAAGGTCATTGAGAAGAACCACATTGTATTTATTTATGCATGTTATGAGGGAATTACCTATAATAAAAATATTTAATGTAACTTATTAAAATTAATTGAAAAATTAATTAAAAAAAGCCAATGGAGAATTTTCATGAAAAAATCTTCATTTTTCATTAACCTACCACGCGAGTCGCGACGTTCTATACGTCGTAAATTGCCAATAATAAATACTGTAAAAAATTGCAAAACAAAAAATAAGAAATGTTGGATTGTTTTTTAAATTAAAACAAAACTTTTCAAATGCAATCCCAGGACGCCTCTATCTAATTGGCATTTTGTCCTTCCGCGATGAATTGTTGGAGTGGCGTTGAAGTACAATAATGAATTCTTTTATTTTCTAGTACCAAATTCGCAATTAACTTTAGTTTATAAACACCTTTCATTATAATTGTTCATTTAAAACAAGTCAAAAAATATGTCAAGACATAATTTAATTTTCACCCAAACGCAATTTCTAAGATTTCTCAATTAAATTGACAGTCACATTAATTGTCCAGTATCCCACAAAATTTTGCGCTAGAAATTATTCGATTTTTTTTGGAAAGGGCATTCAAAAAACAATATTAAGAAAGAGAGGAAGTACAAGGGTAAGCCAAACCCAATTTTTTAAAAATTACTCTATCCATTGCAGAATCATCACAATTCTACATGTATCTCACTTCAAAACATACGCGACAATTTTAAATAAGCGGCATCCAAGTCCTACAAATAAAAAATTAATTTCCCTCATTCGATTATTGTTGACTATTTACTTAATGGTTGACAAGTTTAAAATTTTAAAATAATTGATTGTCTGTGACAAATTCTGATTTAACAGGCTTCCATTACTTGACCTATCCAGTGTACGCGTACAATACAGTTGACCTTGTGTCCAATTAATTTAATCATTTTGGGAATATTTATTTATACAAGAGTTTCAAGCTTTATTTTCTATTTTATTTCCTTATTTATTAAATAACGCATCCTTAAATTGATTAAAAATTAATTAACTTTGTTATGAATGCAACTCATAATATTGTAACTTGTTTTTCATAGTTTCTAAATTAGAATCTAAAATGATTGACTCATTTCAGCTGAAAAAGTGTTTTTAATTATTGTCCTTGTTTGTTTAGTGGTGCAAATGGTATATTAGATATTTAAAAAATTATTTATTTAATAGGATTAGAATTTTATACGATGGTTGGTTTTTACCCGCCAGTTTTCTAGGTACTCCGTAATGTATTTTTTTCCAGCGTCATGTTTCATCTCATAAAAATGAATTTGATTGATTATATAATTTTGCGGGTACAATAATTAAACGGGCATTGATTGAGGTTCAAAAAAACATGTGGACACCACCCTCCCTATTCCTATCTCTTAAATTGTTATTTCAGATTTAGGGACTTGGTTTTTACCCGCATCTTCCCTAATTGTAAGAACATCATCAAGAAATCTGATGCATCGAGTTTCTTGAGGCGGCACAGCACAAGTTTGAATTTCCGATTTTTTTTTTCTCCTCCGAATAATTTCTAAAAATTAAAGTATTCTCAGAATACTAGACACAGGATTCGTCATTATTTAAGTTAACCTTTTCAAGTGTCATCAATTGTCAATCAGGTCACAAAAGGGATATCACAATGAACCCGAATGATTGTGTTATGAAGGTAAACTATAACAAAATTATTTCATTTTTGAATTTTTTATTTACACTTTCCGATTTTATATTGTATTGTTGTAATTTTTGAAATGATTTGTCTAAACATTATAAACAATTTTATAATGAATATTGACAGACGTTCAGTGTCAAGGACACATGGAAATGGGAAATAAATGATTTCTCTACAATGCTGACTCTGATGCAATTGGATGGTCAAGAAATTGGATCACAATTGTTCGTGATGGGCCGTGGGACTCCGTGTCATTCTCATTGGTTCGTCTACATTATCTTTCAATTAAAAATGATTATTTTCAATTGTTACAACAGAAACAATATCGTATCCTTTTCTTTTTTCCTAGGAAAGCCTTCATCACCTTGCCGCTTTCTTACTCACCTCATTCTGACATCAGCACAAGTATTGAATTTTTGGGATTGAGTAGTCCGCCGTCAAAAGAACCAAACCGAGTTTATTGTCAATACCAAATTTACTATCAAGGAGGAGAAAATGACATCCTAATTAACAGTGAACCAAGTATTTGTAAGTGTGATCATTCTACAATTAAGATTTAAGTTAAATCATTTAACTACATATTACCTTTTCAAAAGGTCCTTTTGTTATTTGTTTTAATTTTTCAGCAACAAAATGCTTTTATCCTACTGGTCATACGTCAATCAGTCCGACTGTCATTGTCGGTCGTAGTCAGTCTCACTTGGTCATGAAGTCAGAGGAGTACAACAAAAATCATGAGACATTTTCCCACAAATAAATTCTCTTTGACCGTCAAAATGACCTTGCTTTATATGACCACACTTTATCCACAACAACACAACGATTACTGTCTTCAACGAAGTCTTCGTTGTGATGGATTGGGAAAAAATTTCGAGGAATTGTTCAACAAGGAGCACATGTCCGATGTGACTATCAAGTGTGGAGAGACTACTTTTTATGCTCACAAATTCATCCTGTCAGGTATTTATAATTGTTTATGCTTATTATTATTTAACAAACAGTTTCATACATAATTTAAATTTTATTATTTTATTTTTTAGTCCGTAGCTCAGTTTTTCGATCCATGTTCCAAGTACCAAAGAAGGGGTCGGAGAGTAAATTGATTGAGATTAAAGAGAAGGATGCGGAGATTGTGGGGATGATGCTTAAGTTCATTTATGGCAAACTGGACTTGACCTCCGTGTGGTGTTACACCGTTGAGCAAGTCAACAAGGTGATGCAATTACTTGATTGTGCTGAAATGTACGATTTGGATGGACTAAAGTCGATGTGCTTCTACAAATTGTTGTCCACCATCAATGAACACTATTCCCCCAATGTGGCTCATGTGGCTCTCACCATGGACAAATACAAGGCCTCTCCAGATGTGATGAAGACTTTTCGAGATTATTGCAAAATGTGAATTAAGACATTTTCACTTTGTTTCAGTTTCATAAACATGTTAATTAGTCCATGAAAGTTAAATATTTTAATTACGATTATTATTGTTTACAGGGAGCATCAAGTCCTCATGAAGAAGTCGGTGGAGTATCGGAAAATTTATTGTCAACAGCCCGAGCTCTTTCTTGGACCATTGTAGAAAAATGAGAAGACGGTGGAGAAATTTAATTTATATAATATTGAAAAATGTTGACCGGAATTTAAATTTACTACAAATGAATTGTTGACTTTAGAATTAAGGTCTCATAATTTGAAATACATTTACCTTGCTCTTTTTAATTTAATTCGGACAATGGACAGATACATGAATTTTATTGAGTGGTATTTAATAATGATTTAACAAAATTTAAACCATTGAGGCAATACTATTTTCCATCTTCATTTTTATTATTAAATTATGTTTCTGTACTCGTCTCAATTTGTATTGAAATGGATAATAAAGTTTTGACATGAAAAATGGAAGGAGACAAAATATTTAATTTTCATGTTCTTCTCTTGTCAAGATAATCTTGCAAGCGTGATAAATATCAGTAGTTGTCAATTAATATTTATTAAAGTTATAATTATTCTTTTATTTAATTAATGAACTCATGCTTCCTACCCATTCAACATTTTTGATTAAATTCAAAGGAAATGTACACGATTTTGGTAATGTTGTGCAAAAATATTTTTGTCGTTTTGTAACCAAACATGTATTTACTTTAGGGTCGATCGGGCCTATTGCAGCAGGCTTTTACACAGGGTTCGATCTCTCCCGTTAGAAATGAAAATCCTATGCACACCAGGAGAAACAGAGTGGGAGAAATGGGAGATTCGCAGTCAGCCGGGAGAAATCAAAAAAATATGTAACGACAAAAAACATTGCCCAGTCTTGCCTCTTTGAACAACTTTTCATGCTCACACTTACTTGAGTGACATATTCCTTGTAAAAATAAAAAGGGTCGCTAAACCCTTGAGGCTATTTCTTTTTTAAACTGCCAGCATTGTAAAATAATCACTTTAAAGTTTAAAGCTACACTACGTCGCCTTGGAATAATAATTAATGTGATGGTTCATTTTTTTATAGAAAGAAAGACTGGTAACGTTCAACATGGCGAATGCCATTAAATTATTTTGTACCCATCATATCTATCAAATTAAACATTAAATTTTCTTGAGCATTAAATGTTAAAATTTGCAATACTCTTGTGTCATTTCTCCCGGTGGGAGAAATAGGTCAAATTTTGGGTGGGAGAAACACAGTTTCTCCCGGTGGGGGAACCCTGCTTTTACATGGTTTGACTTTCAAACTCTTCTGTATGCAAAGTCCTTGCGCTATCACCTTCGGATTTGTGGTGAACTTATTAAGGGACAAGTTAGGAACAAGGTCCCATCATTAGGAACCCATTTTTAATTAGTGATCAGTTGCAGTTTAAACATTACGAAATCAAGTCGGCTGCTGCAATAGCCCCGTTTTGAGGGGCTATTGCAGCAAATTGTGGGGGTATTGCAGCAGGCCCAAAAAACAGCAAACTACCTAAACAACAATAAAACTAAGCATCTAGAAATGACCAGGGGGAACCGTGACATGACTTGATCCACTGATACTCCAATGGAACAAGGTCACTGGGGCTCCAGACCACATTTTTCTGCCAATTTCAATAAAACTCAGTAAAATTATGAATATCGACATTAATCTCCTCTTTGGCTCGGTCCAGAAAAATTATCTTCTATAACTTGACCTCTAGAAGTCATTATGTGACCAATGACTAGTAGGACAGACCCCTGTTGACCCCCAAATTTGAAAAATTTAACAGGTGACATCAAGAATATAGGGGTCAATATTAATTCGAGGTAAAAACATTTATCAAGGTGACCCCTAAAGGTCACCAACAACTTTGACCTAAGTCAGAGGTAACAAAATGCACGATTTCAAGAAAATTCAAAGGGAGTATTGTACGTAAATCCAATGGTTTTCATAGTTTTAGCGTTAACTGGGGCTTTAGGGTAGATTGTGACTTAAACAGGTCATTTTGAGGATCCCAGAAGTGGAAATGACGTCATCTGCCGAACACAAACTGTGACAAGGAGGTCAAGGAGTGATTTTGTGATACGTGTTACAATTTTTGTCCCAAAGTTAAGTGTTTTGGGCCATATTAATATTCTGCTGCAATAGCCCCACAGTGGACTATTGCAGCACCCAATTTCTGAGACACTCACGTGACATCTGAAATATTTTATGAGCGAGGAGAGTCACTTGACCCCTCAGCATCACATATGCATGCAAAATATTTTGTCAAAAATTGATCTTGGACAGAGCCCTAGTGTGACATTTCTAATGGTGGTTGCAAAATCAAATATGGCGCGTTTTTATCAATCAGCGCCTTTTTA
>JAQIVZ010002519.1:0-20175 GCA_034700945.1 Arrhopalites spinosus
CCCCTCATTCAAACTTCCCCCTTCCATTTTAAAATTGATTTTAAATCTCACAATTGAAAGACGAAACTCTCTATTATATGTACCGGTATTAATTTTTTGAATTAAATTGTCTTTTGATAGGAGTTACTTCCTATTCAAAAGGAGAAATATGAAAGACTTGCAAAGAAATTCAAAGAGAAGGATAAAGCAAATCTTGATAACAAATTTACAGCAACTGGAGAGTCGTAAGTTGTCATATTTAGTGACAAACACTTGAAATGATGATTCTATTTAAATGCTTATGTCTTTCTCATTTTTAACTGGTTGAAATGTTGTACAGGTATAGTTCAGTTCAGCGTCGATTGAAAGCAGAAGCAGATGAAAAATTGGAAATTCAAACTCTTTTTAATAAAGTGGTCTACGACCAAAATCCAACTGAAAGAATTTACATTGTCATGAAGGCAACAGCCGCATGTGAAGTGGGTTTACCACAAGTTCAAGGAAGAACTGGAGAAAAAGAATTTTTTCCACTGGAAATAGCTGTTGCTGCCTTTAGTTTAAAAGACGGTTTTATATGTACCTATTGGACATTGGTTGACACGCGTTAGTCATCATCATATGAGTACTACGATAATCACAAGAAAAAATATATTGTATGGAAATGTTTAATGGAATGATGAAATATTTTAGATTCTGTTCCTTGTGGTTATGCAAGTGCTGCTAAAGAAACTTCTGATGAGACTTTATTGCCACAGGTAAATGAATCATTTAAAATGAATCAAAATATGAAAAAAGATTAATAGAAAATAATTAGATAAATAAATAATAACATAATTAGTTTATTAACAACTCAATTTTGCTTTCTTATTCTATCTAGCCTGGATCAAAATTCTTTAAAGATGAATATCGTCAGGGTAAAAATTATGCATCCTATGAGACTATTATCACGAAAATCCGAACTTTTATTGAAACGGTTAGTGCTTACTAAAAGTAATTTCTTTGCAATGAGTACATTTTGATTAAGTTATGTATTCATTTCAATTTCTAGTGGGGACAGGACTACCCTGGTCGTATCATGATTTTTGGAATGGAAGGAGACTTACCTATAGTAAAGGGTTGTTTGGACTGGCTTGTAAAAAATTCTGAAGGTATTTTTTTAATCTTATAGATCAAACACTATAAGATTTATCTGTATTATCTAACTTTATACTGCTAGGTGTGTAAAATTGTGATTTTTATTTCTATGTACGACGTAGACAACCGAGGACACCGAGAATTTTTTGAACAACTCCGATATTTTAACTTGCCTGAACTTGTTGTGGAGTTGTCAGTTTTGGCAAGTAAGTTGGATCCAACGTATATAAATGAAATTGTTCAATTTCGATTGCCGGGAACTGCTGAAACGCTTTTAAAGTATGGAAATTATGACTACAAGGAAGAAGTTACTTGCCAATACCATAGACAGGTACTTTGATTCAAATAAACATGAATAATGATAAATGTTTCTTTTTTTAAAGTTATACAAATATTTGATATTCATTAGGATGATAATTCACAAAAAATGCACTTGTGCTGTCAAAATGTCATTTTAAGACGAATTTTCCTGATGCTCGAACTATTGGCTCCCGCCTTCAAGTGTCAACTCAAAGACAGACACAGAATAAATGCATTCACCAAATCCACGTTACCAGAACATTTAAAGAAAAGAATGCCCACTCGTCCAGCACCAAGTGAGAGCGAGGAACGATCCTCAAGCAGTAACTATGCTGTTAGCTCTGGCAGTAGCAAATCTGTCTATCCATCTCGATCCTCAGCTATGGAGACTCAAAGCTCCTGGGAATGTGATTATGATCATCAATCTGATGTAAGTGTACTAAGATGCGCATACTTGCATTTAAAGATTATATGACAACTTATATAAAGTTGTTGCTAGTGGACAGAAAGTATTGTAAATTTTTAAACATACCTAAAGTACTACATAAGTACTATAATATGATATAATATTCAGTGGAAACTATACTTTTTATTTTAATAGACGGTCTCAACTACATCTGAAGGTTCATGGCAAACTACAAAGAGTAAAAGAGCTAGATCTCCTTATGATGAAGATTATAAAGACATTACGGTGAGTTATATTTAGTATCGTTTTCAATTACTTATAATAAAATAATTTTAAAAGATACATTTATAAAATTAAATTATGAATATTAGTTAAAGGAGGATTTTAGTGTTCCATGGGGTGCAAAGAAAAAAGAAGAACCAAGTCGTTCTCTATTTAGTGATGATTTCCCCCCATTAGGAGCTCCATCAATTTCACTAGGACGAGGTCGAGGAATTCGTCCAAATTCTTACAACTCTTTAGCAAAACAGGAAGAGGAGGATCTTTTGTTCGATCGACGCTCTCCTTCACCACCACCCTCACGACCATCCATGGGTAATTTTATACACAAAAAAAATCCGGATCTTTTAATTTCATAAAGAAGAATAAAACTTGTTAATAATAAGCAGAGTAACAAAAATCAAAATTTATTATTTTGATAATATATAGGACGAGGAGTTCATCGTGGACCTGCCTATGGAAAATGGAGCTAATCTGAAAAAAGCTCATTCTATTGCTCTTCTTCTACATGACAAGAAAAAAAAACAAAAACAAACATCAACATGATATATTTTATGTTTTAATTTAATTTAATAATTTGATTTGAAATTACTTTTTCAAGTTACTTTTTGTTGAAGAGGTTGAGGAGGATGTCGCACTAGGTGAAGGTGACGTCGAATTTGTATTCAAATGCATCTCTCCGTCTGATCCGTCATCATCGGATTCGGATAGGCGAGTTTTCATACTTTTCATGTCAGAGGAGACTGAGCTTAAACTGGCTGAGCGCATACTACCGCCGGAAGTCCTGGCCCGTTCTAAGGATCGAACTAATATAATACACAAAAAAAATTCATTTATTAATTATGTTGTTGTTGAGGACTGACAAGAGTTGTAAGTAAGTATGCACTTACTTTGATTCTCAAGAATGTGATTTTGTCGTTTTCTGTAACCAGAAATGAAAGAACATTAGGTAAATAATTCAACTATTGAGCAATTTGTAACTTAATAAAACAAAAACATTTTTTTAACAAGAGTGTAAGTATGTACTTACAGGTCGTCAATATCATGTTGGTGAGCTGAATTTTTTCTCCTCATAAATTGAATGTATTCAGCAGCCTTCTACAGAGTTCAAGATGTTTCATTTATTAACACTTGGTACTACCAAGTTGGTAACTATAATGGAATTGACAATGATCAATACACTTACTTTAAGAATTTGAGCTCTGCTTGACTATAAATAAAACAAATGAAACAAAAATACAAAATTAATATACTTAAGTACCAACAGACTCACGCACGATTTTTATGTCAGACAACTCTAATAATAAAAAAGTGGTGATGAAAATGATATAATCATTTTCATTTCATATTTTATCCTCATCTCAACTACTTAAAACTTCAATATTTGCTTACAATACGTTTCGAAACCTATTCTCCATTTGAACAAGAATTGGAAGACATGTAAATAAAAAATACACGGGTAATTAACATGCATGTTCATCAATACAAAGTCTCACAAATTTAAACAAGAAAAGGTCACCTTTTCTCCATGTAATGAGGGTACGGAATCTCTAAGGCTAGTGAAGCTATCCTTTATATGGTCTCTCCGTTTCCGTTCAAGGGCATTATGATGGGCACGCTTTTCAGCCTACAAATTATTTTTAAAAAAAGTATGTAGTGTTTTCATTTTTAAGTACATAAGAATCATAAGTCGGATGGGTCCAACTTAGATCTAGTAGTATTTTATAAATTATACAACAGCCGGGTTTTACCTGAGTCATTGGCTTGGTGGAAGAGGAGGACATATTCATTTTGTCACTCAAGTCGTCATCACCATCCCCCATGTCATCATCCTACATATAATTCAAGAACATTGTAAGACTTGTTGAATAATTACAAGTTAAATGACAATAAGTTCAAAACTCCGGTTTCTTGACCTACCTCACTCTCAATGTCAACATCTCGATCGTCATCGCTCATCATGATGAAAAAAATTCTGTGGATCCGCTGATCGTATTCTGCTTCCAAAATAATGAACAATAATATTTAAGTTACTTTACTTTTGTAAAATCTTTGTGTTTCACAGCGACGTATTATGAACAAAAGATTTGTGCTCTTTGATTTGGGTATTTATTAATGTGACGCTAAAGGAAACAACATGAATTAACAAAAAAAATGCACCTCTTAATGTAGCACCAAAATAGAAAATAAGTCGGACACTTATGAATTACCACTTAATTCACGACTTTTTATAAAATTTATAATAGAGTTGAACTCTAACTTTATTCAACAAAAATAATCTCAAAACTGCCTTGACCCTAGATACATAATAAACCACGTGACAAATTCCTCTTTGAGCCCGCCAAGCTTGAATTTTTTTTTTTGAAAAATTCTTAATCTTTATTGATAATATTGATGCTTTATTTGAAGGAGTACAATAAAATTATTTTATTAGGTTTATTCCGAAATATTCCGAATAATAAATATAAAAATTCAATTTTCAAGATCGATTTGCTCGGTTGCCCCAACCCCTTCTATGCATATCCTTGTACTCATCCATATTTCTCGCTTGTTGTAGTCTGACAGGGTCATCTGCTTCTTCTTGCGACTCTTTAATAGCTGCCTCTAATTCAGCTTGTTCTTCTTCTGTCAAGACTGGGCCATTTGAATTAGGATTCGGTGGTGGACCCCAAGTTCCGTCAGCTCTTCTCTGAGCATACAATTCTTCTACAGTCATCACAGGTAGAGCTGGATAGCCTTCCCCAAAAACTTTTTTTTCTAAATTAGTACGGGTCAAAATAAATGTTTGAATTCCATTTCCCCTTGTTGATTGTTGTGACCCGGAAGAGCTGGATTGACTCACGGTACTACTATCTCCTTCCTTCTTTTTTGATGATATTGAGTAATTAATTAAATCAATTTCTTTTGAGATTGCTTCTAATTCTTGAATTGACTCATTATGATATCTTTGAATAAGAGTTAAAAATAATTCTCTAGCAGTTTCTTCATCAAAACTCCAATCCTCCTATCAAATAAAATACATGATAGATAAAAATAATCAAAGCATATTTACTTGTAGTGCACTTAACCTATATTAATTAGAGTTGTTAGATCTGTACTTACATAAAAATTAAAAAATATGAATTATATCCAAGTAACAATCTACCTGCTTCTCTAGGATGGTTTTAATTTTTAAGTCCAAGGCCTTGTTTTCCTTTAATTTGGCAATTTTAAGAGCACGGACATCATCCGATGATACTGTAGGCTTCTTCTTCTTTTTTTCCTCATCCTGTTCCTGTTCCATGACACTAGGAAGGGATTTAATGATACCCTGTACATCGAAAACAGTATTATTTATTAAATTAAATCTGAGTGTACATTAAACGAATGGTCAATAAACTAACATGACAATAATATCTTTATCACATACATAGTCAAAAAGACGTTGTAGAAAGTCTTGAAAATAAATTTGTGAGGCTACACAAATATCACGCCTCTCTTTCTCAATTTTTAATTGCCAAAGAGATCCCAACATGAATGGCAATATCAGAAATTTTATATGATTAGTTGGCAATTCTTCTAATGCCTCATTCACACTAAACATTTCCAGAGAAGTGACAGCATGTGTTATATCTTCGCATAGCTTGATGCAATTTTGAATCTTTTCCTGTCATTAAAAAGTTAGTCAACATTAATTTCATCATGTTATATTATTCATATTATACGTACATATAAAGGAAGAAACGAGAATAGAATACTCATATAAAAGTATTAAAAAAATTACTTGATATTCCTTAGTGGTTGTTTCACCGTCATAATCGCCGGTCAAATTACGGAATAATTTAAACGCCTTTAGAAAAACTAACTTGACAGATTTTTCTCCATCATCGTCCACACTATTAGTTGATTCGGCTGTCGACATTTTCTACTGACCTTAACAGAACGTTTTCAGTTAAAACTCCGTGAATTCCGTGATTAAAGTTAATTACCAAATTTATTTTGACTTTACCTCTGCGAACTTAACCGCGACAATAAAAATTTTAAATAAAAAAATTGAAAAGTTTAGAGAGTCACAGCTGTTGTTTTGGTCAACTTCGTAGATTAAAAGTTTCTTGGATTTCCAGGTCACTCCAGTCAGTTTGAATAAATTTTCCAAACTGATAATATATACATGTCAATATGTTGGAATTTTTTGTAATTTTCGGCAAGGGGGGTGTTGTAATATATTGTTTTCAAAGTTCAAAGGAGCTTCTTGTCACTTCCGTTAATGCCCTGATTCGGACAGTAATTTTACAGGTTCAAAATTATTTTATTTTATAAATTTATTACATTCTTTTTATTGACTATGAGAACTCCATTAATTTTTGTTTTGCTGCTCTACAGGAACGAACAGGAGATGGATCATTTGAACATGGATCCCTAATGCTCCAGTATAAATTGGATAATGAGTTTGAACTTGTTTTTGTAGCAGGATATCAAAAAGTGTTACAACTATCATATGTGGACAAATTTCTAAATGACATTCATCGTGAATGTCGAGATCGTTACAAGCAACAATTATCTGACAAGAGATTTAGATGCATGGGCTTGGATTTGAAAGATTTATATGAAGAAATTCTACGGGCTGCTGAGCTATGGAGTTTTGAAGTAGCAAAGCAACCAAAAAAAATGAAAACTTTTGAAGAGTCAAAGAAATCCCAGACTACTATCTCTTCCATGATTGACAAACCTGGTGGTGGGGATCAACCAGACAACAAAAAGAATAAGAAGAAGAATAAGACTTCTGAGAAAAACTCAAACCTTAAAAATAATATTGACATTGACGTGAATGAGAATGAAGAGGAAGAAGATGGAGACATTGAGAATGTTGAACCTGACCTCAATTTTGATTCTGTCGATGTTCCTGTACGAATGATGGGAGGTTCTAAAATGATTGGTGGAAAAAGAGTCACGAAAACTACAACGTAAGTAGATACGGTTCTTACTCAAGTATGCCATACCTTCATTTGGATTAACAAAATCATTCTATCATTATATATTAATAATATATTTTATTTTATATGACTGCAGGAAAAGTCCGAAAACACCGAAGGCACCCAAAGAAAAGGAAGGGAAAAAGGCCCGAGTTTGGGACTTGGGTGGTTCAATGAAAGATGCAAGTGGGCTTGAAAGAACTAATCCAAAAGATTTACAGAGTGGTTCTCAAGAATTTGTTGTTACAAATCGTGCGGTAAATGAATAGAAACTTTATTCTTTCTTCATTTACATATACATTCACATGAATTCATTTTTTACTCTTAATTTTAAAAACTTTTAATACCTTTGTAAGTTATGTTTTTTTTGTTTTTTTTAATTAGATTGTGGGGACCATGTCTGGGAATATTAGATCACTTACAAGTACTGAGGAAAAGGCCCCACAACAAAAAACGGAGAAAACGGAGTCTTCTGGTGGTGTCATGAATCTTTTCAAGGGCTTGGTCGGAGGTAAAACTTTATCTCCTGAGGACACTGCTCCCGTCCTCGATAAACTCAAGGATCATTTGATTTCAAAGAATGTGGCATCTGATGTATCTACAAAATTGTGCGATAGTGTTGGTGCCAAAATCCACGGAAAGGTAAACTGAAAATTTTAGTACTATTTAAAAATATCCTTCGTAGGTTTTCTAAACGATTTTTTTGTGTGAATGTCTAGGTACTGGGAACCTTTCAAACAGTAAATTCGACGGTTAAGAGTGCTCTGGAAGAATCTTTATTTGCTCTATTGCAACCCAAGCGTCAAGTTGACGTTTTACGTGAAGCCCTGGAAGCTAAAAGACAAGGAAGACCATTCATTGTTACCTTTTGTGGTGTGAATGGGGTGGGCAAGTGACCAATACTAATCCTTTGTTTTCAATAACAGTCACAATTATTAATTATAATTAATCAATGTTTTTTCATGTGTGTAGGCAAGTCGACCAATTTGGCGAAGGTAATATGAATTTATTGAATGAAATTACTACTGTAGGTTCACAATAAAATAAGTTTAATTGACTATATTGTATGAATTATATTTTTATTGTTGTATAGATCTGCTTTTGGCTCATTGAAAATAATTTCAAAGTTTTGGTTGCTGCTTGTGATACATTCCGAGCTGGTGCTGTTGAACAGTTACGAACCCATGCAAGGTAGACTCGTAAACTTCAATTAATTAAAACATCACAATAATTAAAGTATCATTAACACGTAATATGAATGCACAGGGTGTTACATAATTAATTAAATTATTGTTCTTTCAAGACATTTAAATGCTCTACATCCTCCTGTGAATGGAGTACCCTGTGTCCAATTGTACGAAAAGGGTTATGGCAAAGATGCTGCTGGTGTTGCTGCTGAAGCCATCTCATTTGCCAGGGACTCTAGAATTGACGTCGTTTTGGTTGACACAGCTGGACGTATGCAGGATAATGAGCCGCTTATGCGAGCTTTGGCTAAAGTAATTTCTTTCCATTTTAAAATTCAACTTATTTTTAGTGATTTTAGTTGTAGCTCATTTTGGTATCTCTTGTGCATACAAGATTGAAACTTACACAGTGTCATTATCTGGATATAAATTATATAAGTTTTGTTTCTTTTATTTAACTACAGCTGATTCGTGTGAACAACCCGGACTTGGTTTTGTTTGTTGGAGAGGCGTTAGTTGGAAATGAGGCGGTTGATCAACTCGTCAAGTTTAACCGTGCTCTGGCTGACTTTTCTGATCAAGCAAATCCTAGATTAATTGATGGGATTGTTCTCACGAAATTTGATACAATTGATGATAAGGTTTGTCCTGATTTGTTATGGCATAGTCTCTTAATCTTTATACCGTACTCTAAAAATATTTGGTGTATGATGATTATGTACTTTAGGTTGGAGCCGCCGTGTCCATGGCATACATTACGGGTCAGCCAATTGTTTTCGTTGGTACTGGACAAACATACACTGATTTGAGAGCCCTGGATAGTCGTGCTGTTGTTGCTGCCTTAATGAAATAAAAAATCATTTCTTCAACTTTCACACTTTTTTCACCTTTCTCAAATCATGTCCTCTTGTCCTGTCTTCAATACAAATCAATTCTTCTCCCCGTACTATTGTCTCAACTCAATCTATTACTAATAATAATTCTGTTTACGATTAAGCATGTCTTCTTCCTCTCGTTATTAGTAATTAGTAAACTTCAATACTTTTCAAATTGTAAGACCCGTACGGGAGGACATTTGTATTAAGAAAAAAACCGTTTTCTTGAACTAAAGTATTCAAATCATTCAATCTTTTTGAAAAAAGTGGCAATATTTCATTATATTAATTATTTTAAAGTAACATTTTTGGATTTGGTGATGGATATTCAAATAAAGCATTTATTTTACCAAACCTCATGCGCTCACATTCTTTCCTTGCATTTACGTGCATATACATACGAGTACATATATTACCCATGTGAAAAAATAGTGGAAAAATATCCATGACTAGTAATTATTCTAATGAATTTATGAAAGTATTACTTATGACACAATTGCCTTTAGAATCATAATTATCTGATCTCAAAATATTCGCTGGTAAAAAATATGAAAATATTTCTGAAACTTTCCACGAAAGTTGTCGTGCATATTATAATTTCCGTAAACCATCCCAACCAACTCAAATGTAGTCCTTTGAATTGAGCAATTAAAACATGAAAGACTGGCAACGTAAAGTGGGTCTTTGTTAATTTCATATTGTCCATCATGTGTCCTTTAATCTTTATTATTAAAAAGACCGTCAGTGAATGGTAACCTATGTCAGTTCAAGTCAATATTTTCGGTGTTCCATAATTTTGACAAAAGACGCTCCCAGCAGTCATCAAAAGTCAAAAATGGCAGTAATTAGACAACGGAATTAATAATTTGGCCAATCTGAATATGAAAACCCAAACTGTGAGAATATTTCCTAGCTTGGTCAATTTTATTCGCATATAGGCCGGTATATGTGCTACAAGATGATGGTAATAAAAAGTTATTTTCTATTGTCCAGTTCCAGTATGTACTATAGTCTGGAGCCGGACAAAGGCTTTTTAAATGGTTCATTTTTACAATTTAGGCCAATTTTTGCCATTGGGAATTCAACAACAAAATTTGTAGAACTCTCACACGTTGTGCCATATTGGAGAGTACACAATAAATAAAGACAATTATTAACATCTTCTTTTGTTACCATTCTTTTGTCCCACTGGGGCATGGATGTGATCGATATGGTCAAAGTATGAGAGGACTACATACAAAGCAGTCAATAGGAAATGAGTTTTCCTTTGCCAATATTTTCCCAACAACTTTTTTGCCGTGATATTTAAGATACAAGTACAGAAGTACACACTTGTATTTCATTGGGTAGTGTGAGGAGGAAGAACTGGCTTGGTCTTTGCTTTTGACTTGGATCAAAGAAATTTGCAAAGGAGGAAAAAAAAGTTTTGGTTTACTATTAACCTTAATGAATGCACTATTCCTCCTCATTCCAAAATGGGATTTATATATATACAGGTACTAAACAGAAAAAAGAGTACAAATTTAATAATACCTATATATGAATGTACAAGGCTCGTAGGATAATTTCCCATTGAAATGAATATTCAATATACCTCACTTTCGCCTTACTTTCTCCACCAAGAGAGGTGGGAAGAGGGGGAATCTAGAATATAGAATTATAGAATATTGACTTTGTCTGTTGTGAATATAGAGACTCTTTATTTCCTTCAAGATTCATCGTCATGCAAAAAATTCCTTATAATTATTATATAATATAGAGGAGGGCTATAACATAGAGGGTTAGAGAAAGAGCCCAACTCATGAACTCGTAAGTAATACACAGTGTCATGTTTTCTATCAGAAAATGGTTGACATGCTTCAGTTGACTGACTCACTATACACATTCAGCCTCATTGCAATGTACACCATGTATCAGTCTATTGGAATTAGAATTTGTTTTGTCCAGTCGATCAATGATTTCACCTAGGCTACACACACAAAAGACACTTTTACAGACTTGTATTTGAGAGACTCAAACTGAACACCCCACACACAAACACGATTCCTAATCATTTATCAATCGCATCCCAACTTGACTACAAAAACAAGTATTTGATTCATATCATTCCTCAAAACTCCCTCAATTCCTCTCCCCCGCATTTGATCTCATCAAGAGCCAAGAAAAATAATTCCGTGACAACATGCAATCGAGGACAAGTTGTTGGGTCACTCACTCGTACATGTATTCGTGACAGGATTAGTGATTATTTAATCATTTTTAATAATAATCTTTGATGAATGTTGGGCAAGTGTTAACTTTCTCTCTGTGTAGTGTAAATTACACCGTGTCATTAATTAATTACTCAACAGAGATTTTTATTCTGTGATTGTGCCACACGTGCTATCTCCTTTTCAGTGGTTTTTTTACGAGCCTTCAAGGAGCAACAATACACCTAATAAAATTTTTGCATGATATTTCAGTACTTAATATTATTTAATCTGATAAATCGAATGTACTTTTTTTGGTTTGAGAGTTTATTTAACGATTTGGAGAGTGTACTTGTGTATGTGTACAGTGCTAGTAAATAATTAATTATATTCATTATAATAAAAAATGGGTTGTGGCAGTTCCAAAAGTGCTGACGTTGTAAAGGCTGAAGGTGAAGCAAAAGAGTCTGCAAGTAAAACAGTTAGTAAAAATAATTCAAAGACTAGTGGAAAAAAATTAGGACTGAAGAGTAAGAATAAAGTTAAAAGTGAGGAGAAAGTAGAGGGAGAGGGGGATAAGGACAAAATGAGGGGAGACGAGGAAGACACAAAAGATTCATTAAATTCGGAAGCTAGTACTATCCCTGCCTCTGATATGTATCCAAATCAAAATCAAAATGGGAATTTAACTCCAATTTCAAGGCCTCTAGGTATGACCTTTCATGAAAAATGCCAACAATGTGTACATTTATACATTGAGTTGTCCAAAAAATGAAATTTATTTTTGATTCTAGGTAAATTGCCTCCATTGAAACCCCCCAGAACGGCCCGAGTAGGTTTCTTTGATCAGAATGTTAATAATGATGATACCGAAATTAATCAAAATCACCGACATGGTAAATTTTGTCTTTTTTGCTTTCGCTAAGAAATAAAGTCCAAGATTTTAAAAATATAATAAAGTCTCATTTTGATTTTTGATCCGCCATCCAGTACCTGTAGCATTTGAAGTTCCAAATTCTGCTGAGGATAGTGAAGATAATCCTGGTGATATAATTAAACGACATCCTCCTAGAAGACTGAGAAAACCTGACCCTTCTGAACTTCCGAGTCTAACTCACGAGTCTCTAGAAGTGAAAGTTCAACAAGCCAATGAAAGAAGGAATCAAGTACATACCACATACAGAGATTTTGAAAATTATTATTACTGTATAACACGCACTACATGTGCCTGTGAATTGTCTAGTTTTCCCATAAAATAATTTAATGGTCAAACTTTGTCAGACACAAATTATATTGTCTGGTTTTGCACTGACTTTTTTTTGCCTTTCTCCTTGTAAAAAAAACAAATTCAGAATTCATTTGTTGTGATCATGATCGTTTAATTAATTTTTTGTAAATGTATATACAGGTACTCGGTCTGAGAGTAGCTAGTGCACGTCAAAAATCTGCTCGAGTACGAAAACCTCTTTTTGATTCTGGATTCAATCCTGTAAGTGGACACATTCTTTAACTCATGACACATAATATGTACACTGTAAAACTCTTGTGTGCCCAGAGACTCAAATAGTCGTATTTTACATACTAATTCAATTTCAAAATGGAATTTGTATTTGTTTCATGATTTGTCATGTACACAAAATCCGTACTCTATCTGTAATTAACATTTTTTGTTGTGATTGTTTTCACAGGGTGACTATGGAGGTGAGATTGAGACTGGCGAACGAGAGGAAATGAATGGTCCAGAATATTTGTAAATTAAAGTCAAAGGAATGTTTTAAATTATTATTCCTTGCTCTCCTTTACATAACATGTATACTTATGTACAAGTACATAATGTAATGTAAGAATTGTTCAATTTACATTTTTTATTGTATTACAAACTTAATGTATGGATAGTACAAGTTTTTTGGAATTTCTCATATAAAACTTAAATCATTTATACAATTAAATGAGTATTTGTAATATTAATCAGTATTGTACGACCAGACTGACGACACAAATTAAGTAAATTTTAATAGTCTCATTTAAGTCCATGATGGAAATTGTCGTTATTTTCCCCCCAATAATTTTAACTTTCTCCTTCAAATTATTGTTACTGTTTAGTCACTATATTGAGGTCATTCACTGTAGTTAAAACCAGCAGTATATAGCGCGAGTGACCCGACTCATTTTTTCGACGACTTTGCAAGCAAAAGGATCGAGCCTTTCGGTGCTTTGCCCGGGCTCTGGCAGGGCCTTCGACGCCGCGTCTCTGCCATGTTTTCATTTACTAAAAATAAATATCTACTAAATTAAACGGACAAAACTGTTGTGCTCAGACTAATTTTTATCCATTTTATAAGCCATCGCTATAAGCCATTCTTTGAAATCTTTTGACTTTGACCACTTGACCTGCTTTCCCTTCAGTTGAATTATGATTAATAATTACATTGGTTACTTCAGGATCCTTAAAAATGTTGAGAGTGTGGAGAGTTAATTCTAATTTTTTACTCAATAAATAAAAAGTACTCATCACCAATATTTTAGTGTAACTACTTACTAAATACTGTATTTTAAGTAGTATCATAAAATTTTTGTAGGTTACCCCACTTTGAAAGGCCTCTAATTTTGTACTATTTTATTGTCTATTAAGTATAATTATTATTCTTTAGATAATTAATTCCTGATGATGACTTTTTTTATTTGTGAATGGAAATAGAAACAACATGTTTTGTCAGTTTTTGTAGCTAGTTCGGAACTATAATAGTAGTTCCTCGAAGTATGTTATTTATGTGTTCATGAACATACATACTTTAACCTCAATTATTTTCAACGACAAATTATTCCATAGACAGGCCATAAAATAAAGCTCTTTTTTTTGTGGAACAAGTATTATCATGTCCGCGTGTGTTATTACTAGATGTAAACAACACTCAAAAATGTTGTCGAAAATTCTTGTCTCTCCACGTCTTACATAATGTATTTATAAGGACACAAGGAGTTTGACCTATATCTGTATTATGGTGAGAGTCATCAAAAGTGACAAAAAAAGGAAAATCAATCAATCAATTTATCGACATATGAGCATGTGTCCATAGTGTTTAATGCCACAATTATTTGACCTGGAATGAACGATGAGGCTCTCGTATTAAATTGACTCTTTTAGTGTTATTGAATTTTGAAAAAATTTGTAATGATGCCTACATATTATGATATATACTTTTTAATGGTACTCAAATAAACAGTGTTACTACTACAATGAGAAAAATTATATTAGCTAACAATCTTGAGTCTATTGTAGTATTGTGATAATAAGGCTTGATTTTTAATGTTCATTGACAAGGTACATAAAGGGTTAAAAGTTTTTTTTATTTCAATTCAAGTCATGATGCAATACTATCATGTTATATTATTCATAAATTTATAATTAATCAATATGAAAGACGACTTTTTTGGAGTTTGGGGAAAGGAATAAAGGAGAAAGAAGAGAAAAAAATGTAAGTGGCACAATGAAAGTCAGAGGACAAAAAGTAAGTAAACGATACTTTGTTTTTAAAATGATTGTAATTAACTGCAATCTTCAGTTGATACTGTTGATTAACAAGATTAATAATCATTGAAACTATTTTCCAACAACGTTTCTTTCTAAGAAATTGGCGGTGAGTCATTCCAAAACTGTCAAACGGTGATAATCTTGAGTGGCTTGTAACAATATGAGCTTTCTCAAAATATCAAAAGGGACATTATGTTGTGAAAAATCACATTTTGAATCCTTTCATCATTCAAACAAAGTTGATGTGTCAAAGTTTGAACCATTTGGCTGAATAAAATGAGAGTAATAGAATTGTGTATTCATCGTGTTCTTCACTCAAATTGAGTATAATAGTAGATATTAAATAAATATAAAATTTGTAACAGCTGCACAATTAAAGTATGTATGTTTCGCAGGTTAAAATATCATCTCACAAACTCAGAACACTCTCAGAAACTTTCATTTTTTCCAATGTCAAAAAACGAAGACAAGGGAGGGAGGATAGGGGAGCACAAGGGGGGAATTTATTAAATAACCATACTTAAGTACAAGAAAGAAAGACTGTTCATATCGTAGATTCACTATATTCGTAATTGAAAATAATAATCACACATGTGGTTGCTCAAGTTTTGTGTCTATAAAGTATACACTCAAGGGATGTACATGATATCATTCAAAAATGTCAATTTCTTAAAATTGTCGTGAAAGGGTTTTTCCCCGTTCTTTGTCCATTGGATTTATGCACTGGTTTTCTGGCAGATGATTGAAAAGACTCTGAAGATTTTATACTTAAACACACTAGCCATTCGGCCAACGTTATTTTCTTATCTTGATTCGTTGACATCACATGATGTGATTCACATCAATTGACATGAAAAAAAAATAAATAAAAGATTCAAATGCATGATTTGTTACATTCAATTAACATTTACATATATAATATATATTATTTTTCTACCCATACTTAACAAATAATAGAATTATTAGAAAAATAATTGTAGCTCTGTGATTTTAATTTTTATTCATTTTTATTCCTGTTATAACACAATGGTTTTTTTGCAAAATAAATGAGACAGACATCACATACCTTGATTCACATCACAAAATCGAGGTAGCTTCTTTCCACATCTCTTTAGTCTTTTATCACTCGACGTCTCGTTTCGAAATACTTTCCATTCTTTTCTATCAAGAATCTAAAAACATCAATTGCAATACAATCATCATTAGCCAACAATATACTTGAAAATACCTTTTTATTCTTAGAAGAACTGAATAGAAAACTTCGTTTAGTATTCAGTGTAATAGCGAATAATAATTTCTCCAAGCAAATTACATTAAAAATTGATTGTACTAATCTTACACCGTTTTTGTTGGCATCCAGTCGGGTGTAATGCCATCGAGCCACTTGTTCTTGATAACTCATATTTTGTAAATCTCCTTGTAATCTGTGTCAAACATTAAAATTTAATTCACAAGTGATGTACTAGTAGTAATTTAAATTCATTCAATTGTAAATGCCAATTTTGAATCCACTAACCTTTTACTGCCTTGATTTACAACTGCTTGCATCACATTAGCCAAACTTTCCATCAAGTCAGCTAAAAACTTTAACTTTTTAGGTCCAGAGCAACCTGAAATAAAAACAATGTCAAATTAAATCATAGACAGACAATGTGGTGCATATTATTATGGGCTAGTTACTCACAGTAGCTTAATTATGTTGTTAATTATTAACTTTTTTTACCTTTCATGGACTTGAAGGCAGCAACTCTTTTGTCACAATCTGGAGTCGAGTTTACAACTACCGTCAATGGTATTTGTAGACCAGTTTCTTCGAAAACACACCAGCAATATGCTTTTCCTAAATAAATAAAAATCAAATACACTTTAATTAAATAATATTCTTAAATAAAATTGCTTTGAATAGGTAATTAAAGATAATTAAAATCACCTTGAGCACACTGTGTTCTATGATACAGTCCATTAGAAGTGCACTCGGGCACAATGATTGACTCATTTGACCCCGACTTTTGACTGGCTATAGCAGACTGTCTATCCGTCCAACAATTGGAGACTTCACTCGCTTCAGAACCTTTATTTGAGGTCGGACTAATTGGTGGTGACAAGTCAGTCCGTCCGTGTGACAATGGTCCTATGATATTATTTGTCGTCATTAATTAACAAGTCACTCTCAAATTAAATCCAATATTTAGGTAATGGGTTAAAGACACAAAAACTCATCTTTTTCCTGTTTCATTCTAAATAACTTTACACAATCCATTTAAATAATTTATTATGGTAACATAACCAGTACATTATACTTACATCAACAGAGAGAAAGACTTTTACTATTAATTACATAAATTACATATATCAACGTCGTACAAATGTGGACGACAAGCTGGCGTCGACATTTGACTAGTTTTTCCCAAAACATCGTCAAACAAGGTAAATAATAGAACATATCCCATACAAACTAAAAGTAGCTGTCATAATCACAATTTATATCTACGTTATTTCAAGATTTAGTAAATTAATACTAGTTCTAATTTTGTAAGATTATTTTCAAAAGTTAATTACGAGTTTAATTAATCAAAAGCGTGCAAAAGGCATTACATTTACATGACAAACAATTCTAAGCATATAATGGCCAAAAGATCAAGTGAGAAAACAAAATATTAAGAGTGTTTGACAAACAAAGTGAAAATAAAGGATTACATAATTTAAATGGAGGAATGGGAGTTCAAAAGTGGTGCTTGAGCTAAATAGTTTTCAGTTGAAATTTTATATAAAATTACCTGCTGGTCTGAGAAGTTGAAAAGGGTACATACCTCGGGCTAAATTAAAAAATGATCATTGTACATTTTTTCCACGTAATCAACAAAAAAAAGTGCAAAAAGAAAGCCACAACTAAATGCATAGTACATTACTGTGTGTCATTATTTTTTGATTTCATTATACGCTTTCATAAAACTTTTATGATGAAAGTATTTAATTCTCAACTATGCTGTGCTGCTCATGTAGTTTTTTTTACAAAAAAACTTTGAAAGCCAAAACTCACCACAACCACATCAACACAAGGTGCTGTGAAAAGAGCAATAATTGTAATTTGTGCAATCAATGAATAAGTTCTTTTAAAAAACTCGTTGAAAAAATTAACTAAAAATAATTATGTGCATGAAAATCATCAAAATGAAGAAAAACAACAACAAAACAAACGACTTTATCCTCTAGTTTCTAGTTTCAGCCCATTCAATGTACATCTAATAATGTTATAATGATAAAAGTGGTCATAAAAACTAAGTGTAAATTGCAGTCGATCATCACGAGAAGGAATTTGAGTAGATGATGAAAAAAATGTATTAAGAATTATCTTTACTATTCATACGAATAATTAGTATGATAACCCTAGTCCTTCATTTAATTAATGAGTTTTATCCTAACATTTATTTTCACCACATTCCTTCTGTCCTACAACATACCTATATTTAGATTAAATGTAAATATTTATCTACTTGTAAATAACTTTTTTTGTATACATTTAAAACTGAAAATAACTTACGATTCTCGACAGACCCAACACGGAGACAATCCAGCCACTCCTTTTTGGTAATTCTCTTGTCCCCATCCGCACAGAATGAGATGAATGTTTTGGCACATTGTCTGGGTTGAATTTGTTGCTTTACTAAACCCTTGAGAATACTTGTCTCATTCCTCTCCAAAAAATTATCCTGATTTTTATCTAAATGATCAAATTTCCATCCTAATACTTGTTCCTCCTCTCCATTCCCTACATCACTTGAGCCTTGTCCTGGAACTGAAGTGATCAGACAGAGAACGAGTTTAGTTTATAATTACCATGCAGAAAATATTTTTCACATAATCATCATTTTCATATTCGTAAATTCAGAAGAATTAAAATCATACCATTACTATAAGCGGAGAGCATTCGTATTCTATCAAACTCTCCCCGAAAAGTTTTAATAAGGGCAGCATTGAATCGAGATCTGTCTGCATGATTACAAGCTGCATTCATATAAAAGATAAATTAATTATTTTTTAAATTAATCTGAATCACTTGATCACAATTAAATTGTATTTTTGCATACATTTACGATTCTTCCGACCCTGGGACGATCTTCTTTTGGTAGCTGATTTGGCTCGTCTATTATATTTGGCACAATTGAGTCTACGATTTGTATTGTTCGTACTTGAAGTGGCTGGACTTCCAGTCAAAAGAACAGACGTTCCAGGGATAGGTCTACCAGACTCTGTGACACACCAACAGGATTTTGTGGACTCGTGACATTGAATAGGAGCATAACTACCATCCTTTTGATTGTAGAAAAAAGAAAAATATTAAATTAAAATAATATTAAATATACTAATTGTCATATTATTCTTACTTTAAAAAAATAACATGGTTGGATTATCAATTCACCTTATTTAAAAAATAGGACTACCTACGTACATACAAACATAGTGACACACCTTTCGACATGCTGGAATAAATTCGCTGGACCGTGTAAGGAAAGCTATACGACGTTTCTCTTCTCTCTCCACTGCACAATTCTTCATTGACGTCCTCCCCCCTCCCCCTCCTCCTGGTGATGACTCCCTAGCATTCATGACTCTGGAACTAGAATCTGCTGACGAAGAAGACTCCGACGACAAGCAGTCTGGGCACTCCTAAACAACAATGAGAACAACAACAACAATAAAAAAATCATTATTCACCTCATGCTCCCTCTCCCTCAGGTGAAAAGCCCATCTTATACATGTACAATAGTACATATAACCCACAGACTTTTACATTTTTTTCTTCTTCTCCTTATGTTCATACATGTGCACATGTATGGAAAAAATTCTACCCATTACACATCTCCATGTATACATCACCAGCGTGTGGAACATTCCAAAAAATTCAAGTGTGTGTGTACTCCTATAACACCTCTACGAAGAATCCCAACGAGAAAATAAGGAGACAATGAAGAGGTACGAAAAAGGGAATATTATACACCATTATGACATCCCATGCATACGTACATATGTACACGTTGAAGACAGAATTTTAAAAAATAATATCATACAGTTGGGTAGCAGTGTAGTATGTGATCTCATAGCCATTTATTGGAGGAGTATGTGATCTCAAAAAATTCAAAGTGATCTCACCTTTTTAAGCATTTATGGAGTATGTGATCTCATCTTTCTAAACATTGCAAAAGCATGTACTTTCAAAAATTAAAAACATTTTAAGTAGTTTTTTGAAATTTTAATGATCCAATATATGTTATAATGTAAACCTCCACCCAATGTAAATTTATAATTGTAAGAAATTCACCAAAATATGAAAACAAAACAAA
>JAQIVZ010002520.1:0-20132 GCA_034700945.1 Arrhopalites spinosus
GTATCCGTTTCCAAATAGTTGATAAAGTCTAAAGAGAATAAAAATGGTGTAAAAATTATTTTGTAAAACTTAAACTAAGTAATACAGTGGTAATTAAACAATTTAGTACCTGCGTATGAAAGGCTCATTGTGTTCTTCCCTTTAATCTCACTAAATCACAACTTAATTAATGACTAACATTATAAAAATACAAAAAAAGTTTAAAGAACTTCGCAATCAAATTCGCAATAGAAATTCAAAGCAAGACAAACTTGATGTGAAGGCGGCAAGCAAAATTCGCCGACGTGTGAAAAAAGTTGAGAAAAATAATGTAAACTCGTCAAAATTTAACGCATAATGGTGCATTTAAACTAACTCAATCTTGTATTCCAATCATAGTGTACGTGTTGGACCAGACTGTGAAATTAAAACATGAAAAGTTTCATGTTTATTGTTCTCATTTTAGTGTTGATTGAATCAGAATTGTGTACGAGTTTGTTTGAAGACAATGAAAATCTCGGGTTTTTTGGGAAATTACGAGGATTTGTTGGAGAGATGGGGAATGTAATGACCGAAGTTGTTTCTGGGGTTCAGAAATTAAGTAGAGGTAAAAATGTCAACATGTCTTGATTTTTTTTGACCGTAGAATACAAGATACTTTATACATGTTTCATCTTTTACTAAAATTGATTCTAGGTATCAAAAGTGTGGAGGAATTTTTAGACGCTACCATAGATGAAGACTGCTATTTTGAATGTCCTTCAGGTAATTGTCATCTTAGATAGAAATTCACAAGTCCTGAATCAGGACGCTTGCTGTATTAAATACAGTATATGTAATTTTCCTTTGTTTAATTCATTCACATTATAGGAACGATCCCTGTGAAAAATGACAACTATATTCCTACCTCGAATGGTTGTGGGTCATTTGGATTAGAAGTAATTTAAGCATATTGAAAATTATTATTATTTGTCCTTTATCATACAATTTTGAATTTATTTGTACTATTGAAGTAATGTTTTTGATGGTTTCAGGAATATTTGAAAGATGACATACTGCCTTTAGATGAATTTATTGACTGTTGTCATCACCATGATTTATGTTACGGTAATTGTGGTTCTGACAAGGATGAATGTGATTTAAAGTTCAAAAAGTGTCTATATAAAAAATGTTCAAAACATAGAGATTCTATGAGCAAACTACACCATAAAGGTACTTTTCAGTTTAAATACTAACGTATTTTTTAATTCCTATTTATTTTTCCTATTATTTAATTTAATTGGCAAAAAAAATAAAGTTTTCGTGTCTGTTACTCAATTTTTGCAGGCTGTCAAGCTGGTGCTAAAATCTTGTACACTGGGACCACTACGCTAGGGTGTAAAGCTTTCATGAATGCTCAAGAAGAGTCTTGTTTGTGTGTATCACAAAAAGAAAAAGATGAACTTTAGTAATAATAATGACAATTCTTAATGGGAAAGACAATCACTTGTCAACCAAGGCAGCTTGCTGTTTTGAACTAAATACTCTGTCGATCATAATGTAATTTAACTTTGAATAATGAGTCTACGCTATATACTTATTTAGTCTCAGATATGTACTCTATATAATATATCGCATAATGTACTTAAATATACGTTTTTATTACAAATTATTTTACCAGAAATAATTGTTTTTTTCCAGAAATTATGAACAGATTTTCCTTTGTATGTTTGAGAACAAAAATAATTTTCTGCAAGAATACAAAAATCTCGATTTAATGTTACACTGGTTTTATAATTTATGTTAGGGAAATACTACAGAATCAATTAGAATGAAACGGCTTGGCCAATTTTTACTGTTTCCATTTAGAAGTTTGCTAACGTAGACAGATTGTAAAAATTACTCTTGAGAATGCTTTTATATCGGATATATAGTATGGACAACAGGCTGTTGTCAGCAACAGATTTTTAATACATTTTTGAGGTGAGCCTCCATTTTATTTTCAAACACTCTTTTTAAGGGCTATATTGGTTCAAGTAGTAATTTGTTAAAGCATTTTTATTTTTGTTATGTACAAAATGATTGCAACTTAGAAATGGAATAGACTGCAGAATTGTGGAGACACACTAGGGAAGATATAGAGGGTAGAAAATTTCTATTTTTTTCTGTGGATTATTTCTTTACAATGGTCAATAAAAAGAAAATAAAACCGTTGAGAAGCTAGCCTAATTCTTTAATATTTATGTATAGTGTTTGTTTAAAAACCCATTTAGAAATTAATTGTCAAGTATGTCCCCTCATTTATTTCTCTGTACTTGTTGAAAGGCGTCTGTCTATTGAGTTTCAATGGAAAAATTTTATCAAAATTAAATTGACAGTTTCTAAATTTATTTTATCTCACAATTCAACGAAATTTTGAGTAGACAGTACTTAACCTGAAAAAATGTTTAGAAATTTAAAATTCTTCACGACACTTGTCCTCCTTCTCCACATCTTTGGATTTTGCAGTGGAGGAATCCTGAGTTTTTATGAGGGAAAGAATCAAACAGGTGAGGAGAGTAAACTTTTTTCTAACTATTTTGCTGGGCTTTTATAACAAAATACTTGAATCTTTTAGTCAGATTTTTAACAAAGATAAGAAACGAAAGTCATTGTGTTCATCTTTCTTCTTTATAGGAGACTCCATATCTTTTCCGGCTATGAAGCATCAGTGCCAAAAAATTCCACCGGAATGGAAACCAAAAATCTTATCCGTAGATCACACGAATTATAGGATTAAGCTTTATGAGGATGACCAATGTGACACGCTGTTAATCATGTTGCAACGTACCACAAACGCCTACGATTCTGCCAAGGAAGATCGAAATGACTTTTCGTTCACAATGGCAATGGGTCGAGTAAACGACGACTTGAGAACAGAAAAAATACATCGCAAAGTGTCCTCCTTCAAAAAATGGGATTAAAATTAAATGTTATTTATTTTGAAATTTTGAAATAAATGTAGCCATAAGGAGTAAAACATGTTCATGTGAATTGCAATTCAAAGCCGTTAAATTTATTTATCCACAACATAGTACATACTTGTAATCACTTTATATAGGTACAATATATTATTTAAAAACCAATTAATTTAATTAACTTTATTTATGTAGGTACTACATTTCAAATTAATGATGGAGCATCCAAAATACATACAATTTTGAGAATGTAATATTATAAATCTAGATATATTTGAACGGTAGTAATATTAATATTAATCGGTTTTAAATATCACAATATGTCAAGTTGTAAACTCATAGGCTATTCTGTTTACTTACAGTTTTCTTTTCACATTAAATTGATATTAAAAGATTCATAAACACTTCTGAACAATCAACATGAAAGTCACGTTAAAATTGAAAATAGAAACTAAAAATATTGTTGTCGATATCCATTACACAACTTTTCTTTCTCTCTCTCTCTCTCTCTTTGCTTAAAATATAGAAGAATGAAGAACACCCACTGCTTATTATGTACAAAATTAAGTCAACGAAATGATTCTCACTCCAAGATTTAGGTAATCAAAACATTAATCAGGTTGTCTAAAAAAAGAAAACTAATTATACTGATATTAAATACGATTATGAGCTCTAATAGATTCCCCAAACCCTCAAAGTCAAAACTATATTTAAATTTGAAAAATTAATTTTTAAACCAAATCTATACAATTATAAGTTTTTTATTTCTTTGACATGTGAGGACTAAATAAGTGCCTTTTTATCCCCGCGTTCTATTGGAGTTTACAGTTTTAATCTCTCTCACCTGGAAAATAATTTGACTTTGATATAAAATAGTCCATCAAAATATTTGTCATTTACAAATCAAGTTTCAAATAACATTGTTAGGAAACTTTCATTGACAATTATTTACAAAAACTCAACGTTGGTCTCTCTAAATTGAATAATTAGATTCTTGACTTTAACAAACGCCAACACAATACACCACCAAAGCCACTCCACTACGAACAAAGAGGAGGAAACGGCCAGTCCAATTCCAAATAACTTAAAAATTGAAATAATTCCCGACTCTTCAAATGACAATGGCCTCGCCTCCTCTTTCTTTTCATCAATATAATTAGCCCAGTTCATTTTTGTTTCAGTGGTCTCGAATCTAATTGTATTCCACTTTTTCCATGCCCAATAAATTCCAGAGCTGAGAAGGACTCCCATTCGACGTCCCACCATATTTAATCCCCCCATTGTCACAATATCCGTGACATAAATTCCCTGTAATTGTTTTAACCAGTCCTCCTTTTCAGCTCTATTATGAGCAAAGGCGACGTTCGGATATTTTCTCATCAAGATCTTAAAGTAATTCCAATTAAATTCAAAATCTTTTTCTAAAGATAAAAAAATTGAATTTTTATGGACCATTTCTTTTTCAATAACTGACCCAAATTCAGATCGACACAAAAATCTTGTTCTCAAGTACACGGAAAATTTTGAACGAAGTTCTCTCTGACATTTAAAATACTCAATTCTTTGTCCTTCAGTTAGTTTTGGTATTTTTTCACACATTTTTACTTTTAAGTCCCACTCTTGACGAATTGAAGAGAAAAAGTAACATTCATTCTCCACAACAGAGTGTTCGGGTGGACACATATCATCATAGTGCCAAAAGTCTGAAGTAAAGTTACAAGTGTTTCCGTAGACAAAAAAAAATGTGGTCCCTTTTCCATGAATGTTAAAAAATTGGGTGACATTTGTCACATTGCTAACGATGGGAGCGTCCACTAAATATTGAGATTTTAGAACTGCTTTATAACAAATACAAAGGACAAGTCCCACCATTAACCACAAAATAAAAAATAAGTTTCCTACTCTTTTGTTCCACCTTCGTTCTATCCTGCCGGGTCTCTCTCTGTATGCCTGCTCAATTAATATTTCTAATATCCAAGAAATTATTGCAACAATTACAAAAATAAAACTATCATTATTACCATTATTTTTTTCGTAATACGCTACAAGGACCATCCCCACCAGGGTCAAAATCACGAGTCCACCGACAACGCTCCATATGACTGGTTGAAAAGGAATAGTGAAGATTTCGAACGACAGTGTCACTTTGCGAGCCCCCACTGCTGTTATCCATTTTAGAGATGGAGTGTAGCCAGTTGGATAAAAATTTTCTTTCTTTCTCTTGTTCTTGTACACTTCACTATAGAATTTATTTATCCGTTCAGTAAATTTTTCTTCTGGTGGTGGTGGGGATTGACTGTAGCCAAAGACTCTGGAGGTGTTCAATCCAGAGAGAAGGAAATGTATCGTTGAGTTTGCTAAATTTAAAGGCTGTGATCGACTAAGGGGTGAACCAGGATTAGGATCTTTTGAATACTGATTAAATACAATTGAATAATCCATGTAAAAGCCTTCAGCAGGAACCCACAGGGAATTTCGACCTTTGTCTGTAGTTTCTCGGCGACAGGCCATCATTGCACTGTAGCAAGAGTCTTTGACGGGACATTGAAATTTGTAGGAGTTGTAATTTCCATTCATTACACTTTCTCTGTTAAAATACAATCCTTGTTGAATGTTAAAATTATCAGGGCTATACGTCAATTGAAACAGCGGTGGTTGGGCTTCAGTCCATAAATAAGAGATGAACCGATTTTTAGTTTCTTGATCAATTGACGGACTAATTACAAGATTTATTTTGGGCAAATTTACAGGGGGAAGCTTGTCGGGTTCGAAAGGGACTAAACCAGTTTGAGGCTAGAGAAATTTAGGATTTTTTGTAGATCCAAGCAGATAAATATTAGCCCTGCATTTTACGTACCTCCGATTTGTTGCAGTAATTTTTTCCAATTCATTGGCAACTCTGTCTTCATGGGGTGGTAAATCTGTGGTCACTATGGCCGGAGTTTTTAATTTTGAATAATCGAAGATAGGAATGATAGGATTAACGTCAATGAAGTGGGGGAAACAATCATCAAGACTCTCAATTGTTTTAACTAGATTTGGCACAGTTTATGATGATAATTGGGGTGAGGCACGAACACGCACATTGAAAAACACAAAGAGTAAAAGATAAAATTTCCAACTCATTTTTGAGAGAGTCAACTAAGTCATTTGTCACTAAATTTTTCACACTGTCAAATATTTTTGGATAACTTGAAACTATTTTCTATTTTAAAAGACTTAAAACTTCTTTACAAGTAGTGAACAAGATAAACGAATAAATTGAACTGACGAAAAATTATGGAAAATGTGGGTTTAATAGAATAGACGGGATTGGGGTGAGCAGATCAAAAAGTTGACACAAGAACCTCAAGTGGCCGCAAAAACTAAGTGCCTAAAATGGAGTTTCACACTTTGAAAAATACTTTTACGGTGTGAAGGTCACTCCAGAGGACAATTTTTGGAGAAGTCCACAATTTGACACTTTTATAAAATCCCTGTCACCCTTGACTTGATCAGGACCTTAAACTGTAATGTCTTCTACTTTATTGAATGTGCTTGTTCAAAATTATTTTTGCAAATTTTCATTGCAAAAAATCTTTTAGAGTAAAATTCATGATTAATTTTTTAGTACATTTTTGAAAAATTCTTAAGTCAATGGCTAGAAATTTTGTACAAGAGTAAGGTAGGATTAGGATACATTTAATGAAAGAGAGAGAGGTCTGCTGCTTATTGTCAAAGATGTGCAAAACCTCTCTCGTGATTTTATTTACATTACTCTACAATCATGTGTAAATCTACGAGGAATGTAAGACATTTTTTTTTATTTGTATTAATTTACTAGGTAAAGGGATCTCATTTGGTCAGAAAATAAGTGTCATTCTCAATTCGCCACATCCATCATGGATGATTCATTTGTAGAATTTCGTCTTACATGATAAAAATATTCTTGCCATTTGGATCATGGGCAACAAATTGTGAACAAACAAAAAGTAACTCTTACTTTAGAAAATTGACTTGCTGTCAAAGACCAATATCTTGGTCCTTCAAGTTCAAGAATGTCTGGGTCGATATTTCTCTGTGTACATTTTTGAAAAAGAAACCATGAACAATAGGTACTGGAAAGGAGTCAAAAGACATGTATGCCATAAATTGTTTATCAAAGAATATTGAGAAATAAATAATTTAATATTTTCACAAGAAAAAATATTTGAGTCTAACCGTTTGTACAACTAAAAGCTTTGTTCTAAACATTTTGTTGATTTTATTTACTGTCTGTAAATTTGAATAATGAGTCACTACATAATAATGCATATTTAGAGACTAACTACACTACATGTCGCATAATGTAGATACACGTAATCTACCTCAAATTAATCAAATTAATAAAAGATTTTGGTTTTTGTCAGAAATTATGAAAAGTTTTTTATTGATACAATTCGTGATCCGTTAGAAAACAAAAATTTACCTCTTCATAAATCAAAATACTTCTGACTACATGTAAAAATCAACTAGAGCAACTCCCTTCCCTGCTATCAGTGCAATTTTAGAACTGTGTGTATCGAGACAGTACACATTATGTCGCAAGTCAAAGATGGAAGTTAGAACCTGTGTAAAAACAGAATAAAATTTACAATCACTGAAGATTCATTCAATTGATTTGCATATGTATTACCTACAAATTTACCTTGTTTGTGTGTTTATTGACAGCACCAATGGCGTTTCCCTCAGATCCACTGAAGGCAATAATGTCATTGTTAATGAAATAGCGACAACAGTAGAGCATACTGGGTAAAGTTGGAATCTTCACCTCCTCATGAGGAGCCTTAGTTATAGTAGCCCGTGATGTTTTTCTAGAAATTGTTTTAGAACTCCTTCCTGAGATTGGAGGCAGAGTAAATGAATCACTCGAGTCACTATTCGTATTGCGTTCATTGTCTGCCTCAATTTTGATGGGAGGTAAAATATTGATTGTTTTGATTAATTTTCCTAGTCCATAATCCCTATAAAACGTCACAAGATTAGTCAATGAAAGCCCTTCAAATTACATAAATAACTTTAATTGTAGCTCACCATAATTGAAGTGAATCTTGTCGCCTCCATGACGCAGAGCAAATCTGTGCATTTTGTATTGAAAAATAATGAAAATAGTAATTAACAAAGCTAATATGTCAGTAGAAAGTCATTTATGATACCTCTTTCCCAGAAGGGTCAAATGTCAATCCTTCCCCGCATATATGAGGACCGTAAAAACTTTTGATGACATTTGGAATTCTCAAGTCATAGTAGCATACCTGTTAATATAGATTAATTTGTTTGAATTGCTTGCTTAGTTAACTTATTATACTAATTAAAAAGAAGACAAACCGTGTCATTCCATCCTCCTGTAATTAATTCATCTGTAGCTTGAGGATTATAGGCAATGGAGTAAATTCGTCTGAAAGTTGGTTTGGCATAAAACCTAAATTGCAAAAAATATTCTATTCACATACTACGGCTTTGGACAATCACGTGAAATATCATTTGTTGTATTCATACGGCGGTTCATAAGATCGTAAAACCTGTCGAGTCTCATCATCATAAATATGAAGCTTCCCATCACTGAAAAATAAATTAAATTTTTAGTGATGTCCCTTTAGTCACAAAGTTCTAAGATAAAATACCTCCCAGAAGTTGCAAATGTGTCTCCAATCTTACTGTATTCACACGTGATGACTTCCCGATTCTCGTTGAGCTATTTTTCATAAAGAGAATTATGCAAAAGATAATAATGAAAACAGGTACTCTGGTTAAAATTTACAACCTTGTGGACACATTCGCCTGTTGGAAAATGATAAGTCTTTACTTTTCCATTCGTGACTGAAAACAAGTGCAACATTTATTTACTAATAGTCATTTTGTATAACTAAAATTAATAATTATGACAGCATACACGTAGCGATGAGGAGGTTATTGGGATTCACCTGAAATTGACAATAAAAATTTATGCTATCTAATTGAACAAGTTGACAAAAATCCAATGCCTTTTACTTTTAACTCACATTTTCTCTTCCCCATGGTCGAAATCTCACTGATGTGGCACTATACCTGTGCTCAGTCCCTCGTTCATTTAATGTGTATACAAGTCTATCAGTTTTAGTTTGATATACATTAATTAGACCATCTGCCAAAGCTACAGCGTAAGCAGTGCCGATTGGATTAATGCTCACAGAGAGACAAGTAGCAGAATTTTTAATATCAGATAATACATTTATATTACCATTTAAATTACTTTGATCAATAATTAAATCTTTGTTGCTGACACGGTCGTATAAAGATGACATTGTTATTTGTACGTATGGGATTGATAGAGAGTTTAAAATCAGGAACTCGACTTAAACTCTACTCCGCCATAGAGTGTCTAATGTATTATGATAGAGGCAAGGACTTCTTACTCGTCGCGAAGAGAGTTGGGAATAGAATTTGGGATTTTATAAAACTCCCTAAACTCTCTGATAAGTTTGGTCGATTTTCATCAACATCAATTTCAAGACGAATTGCCATCCTTGTGGCCAACGAGGGAGTTGGAATTTCATAAATGACGAAATTATTTTTTTTTCAGAAATAAATTCTACAGAATCTGTTGAACAGATTGTTATAGTTGAGATTAAATAGAGAGAAGGATATAAATTAGTTTGAAAATGTTGCAGTGTGCCTATAATTGTGGAAGTAAAGCTTGTATGAAGGTACGTCTTTTTGTATTCTTATTTATTTATCATTTTGTAGAAAAACGTGCTCAACAAAAAAAAATTTAAACTGTTGTTTATTATTTTAATTGTTCAACAGAGACCAAAAACTGGAGAGGCACTTTGTCAAGAATGTTTTTATAAAGCCTTTGAGGAGGAAATACATATGACCATCGTCGATAATAAATTGTTCAAACCAGGTGAATTTGTTGCTGTTGCTGCATCGGGAGGAAAAGATTCTACTGTACTGGCACATGTCATGAAACTTTTAAATGAAAGACATAATTATGGACTTAAACTTGCTCTGTTGTCAGTCGATGAAGGAATTTCAGGGTACAGGGATGACAGTCTGGAAACTGTAAAAAGAAATGAACAACAATACCAAATTCCTCTCAGTATTTTTTCTTACAAAGATTTGTATGGATGGACAATGGATGAAATTGTTCGAGAGGTAGTGAATCATGTTTTTCCTTCAAATATTTAATTGGATATAATAATTGAATACTGTACTTATGCTTGTGTAATATTCATTTACATGTAGGTTGGCAGGAAAAACAATTGTACATTTTGTGGAGTTTTTCGTCGTCAAGCCTTGGATCGTGGAGCAATGAAACTCAAAGTAGATAAAATTGTGACTGGTCACAATGCGGATGATATTGCTGAAACTGTCTTGATGAATTTACTTCGAGGAGATGTAGCTCGTCTTCAACGTTGTACAATTATAACAACGGTATGAGAAAAAAATTATGTTCTTGTTGAACAAAGAAAAATTATTTATATGACATGATTTTTCAGGACAATACTAACAATTTTATTTTATTTTCTCTTCTAGGGGATGGAAGGAGCATTACCTCGTGAGTAAAACTTATGCTGCGTAAAAATTCAATGTACTCCACATTTATTTGTAGTTATATAAGTAACTAATAAATTTCAAAATTTTCTTTTGTAGGTTGTAAACCATTTAAATATACATATGAGAAGGAGATTGTCATGTATGCTTATTACAAGAATCTAGATTATTTTTCAACAGAATGTATTTATTCGCCAAATGCATATAGAGGACATGTACGTACTCTTATTAAAGATCTTGAGAGAATTCGACCGTCGTCTATTGTTGACATTATAAAATCTGGTAAGAATTTTGAAAGCATACTTTTGATAAATTAATTTTGTGTACAGAAATGTGATATCACACATGTTGTTGTTTTGTCAGGTGAGTCTCTGTCTATTCGTGAAGGAGTGAAAATGCCAACACAAGGAACATGTGATCGTTGTGGTTACATCTCCAGTCGAGATCTATGCAAAGGTAGATATAATAAATATATCAGTTATCATTGTAAATACCAAGATGAGTAGAGAAATTATAACACTATTATTGCTCTTTTTGTGTAGCATGTGTCATGTTGGAGGGACTCAATAAAGGATTACCAAAATTAGGGATTGGAAAAAGCTCCAAAGTGAAAGGTCAACTCAAGGTTTTGAATTCAAAAGAAGACACTAACAAAGATCAGCAAAATGACAACAACAATAGTGGATGTAAAGAGGAGCATTGTGGTTGTCAACATGAAAATGAAATTATAGATGATGAGAGTGATTATTATGGATGCGGAGGTTCCAAAGGTGCTACTAGCCCAAGTTGTAATTGTAAGAGTAATGGTGAAAAACTTGGAGATGAAGACGAAATTAATAACTTGTTAATTCCTGAGAGTAATATAGTTCCAGCACCATTACAGGACATTGAAAATTTGGTGAATTTGGCAAAACAGTTGACAACCAAAGATAAATTAAGTAGTAATTTTCATTAATGCTTGTTTTTATTTTCAAATCACAAATTGTAATATTACATCAATTTCACGAATAACATTTTAACATTTTATATACAATTCATGTGTATTGTATTATTAGCATTAATTATTGCGTGAAGAAGTAGGATTATTTTGAGGTCGGTTTGTTATACCCAGTTGAAAGGACATTTGCAATGCAAGAATCTCTCCATTAGACAAAAATTCCTTGGCATACTCAATGAGAGGACAAGGTTGACCAGAATTGGATATTTGGCTGCTGCTAGTGGGAATTTGATAATTCCGTTGTTGGAAATTAGGACGACCGTGGCCATCTTGATCGTGAACTATTGACCTAGCTCCACCCATCCAATTCATGTTCGCTAGATTGAAATTGAAAAAAATCATTAGAAAATCATATAGGTATACTTTAGTTGCAAATTATCTGAATTATTGAGAGATTTTCAACGAGCTCTTGCATAAATTGTTCCATTTGAATACAATGAATGATTTTACAATTATTTTATGATAAAAACAAATTTTTACCTTATGTTCACCAAATTTCAGGACCGTCAAAGATGAAACAAGTTTTTTTCCAGTTTTTTTTCAAATGTTTGCGCGTATTATGGCGTACAATAGTCTCCGATATAAGCCTTTATTTATTTTTTTATCAGTGACTTCCAAAAAAAGTCGCTTTGAAAATAAAATGAGACATTTGACATTGTGTAAAATATAATATTTATTCGTTTTTCATTTTCACACTGTTGGTCTAGAGTCAAAATAATCTAAAATCTACCACTATACATATTCTCTTGGACAGGTTAAAATAATCCAGCTCGAACTTCCTTTAACTGAAGAAAGCGAGTGTAAATGTCAAGTATTTAGTCAAGTTATTTACATTGTTGATTGTCAACTAAAATTTTCATACATTATTTACTTCATACAACTAAATTAACCACAGAATGGGAAGAAAAATAAAAAGTTGTTCATTCTCACATTTACAATAGTAAACTTTGATTTAATTAGTAGATTTCTGAGCTAAAATAAATTATTTGCACAGTGTCCCATACCACAGTCATCATAACAGTTCACAGACTACAAAACTCTTACAACATACACTACAACATTATAACTTATAATTTATAAGTAAAATAATAATAATAAGTAAGTAGTTATAAATTCCCACAGGGAAATATTTCTCAAAAAATGTACAATAATTAAAAAAAAGTATAAAAAAGACGAAGGAAAAAAAAAGATTTGAGAAGAAAAAAGAATAATTTGATAACAATAAAAAATATATTCGGACAATTTTATATTACATAATACTGAATCAACTGAGGACTCAAGTAGTAGAAAATTGACAAATACAACAATGAGGAAACCAAAAGACGTCAGTCATGAGTCGATCTCCGGTTCCAGCCAGAGCCATTAATCGTTTTTGAACATATTTTTGTCTACAAGATGCTCTGTATCCAGGAGGAAATGAACCTGGAAAGTAAGTCAGGAAAAGGTTCATTTTAGTGTTGCTTAAAAATGATGAATGAATTTATAAATAAATATGTAGTTATAACTTACAAACATTTCGACATGGTCCCTCTGGACCCACACAAACTTCTGTCTTGACTTGTTGAACAAATCTTTTGTCTTCATCCATATTGACAACATACATCCAATTCCCATCCCCATTCATGGCTGCCTTCGGTGTTATGTATTGATTTCGAACTTGACACATCTGTGACAAAATAAAATGAGTTAAATTAAATTTATACAAAATTAAATTAAATATATATTTTTATTACTTGATCTGCATCCGCTGCTTGTCTTCTCACACGAAGTCGATGCTGTTCCAAGTATGGATAACTAGCTCCATTACTGTCCCGATGAGTCCACCAATAGGATTGGACAATTGGGGTGATGGCTGCATAGTGCATTGATTGTTGAGTATTTTGTTGTTGTTGCTGTTGTTGTTGAGGAGGAAGCTGATAACTATTTGATGGTTGGTAATTATTCGGATTTTGATACTGTGAGGGTGGATTAGTTTGATAGGATTGTTGACTGGACTGCTGTTGCTGCTGTTGATATTGATTATTATTATAAGATTGTTGATTCGGTTGATATTGTTGTCCATGGGGTGGTGGAGGTGGTTGTCCATAGTATGAATTTGGGTCTATGGCTGGCTCTACATAACCTCCACTATAATTATGATTTGGTTGATATGACGAAAGTTCATAGCCTCCTCCATAAGTTCCATATCCATAGGTTTGACTCACCAAAAAGAAATCTTGATCTGTCTCACTCTTAATAAATTGTTCATAAGTCCGACCCCATTTGTATAAAAGGTAGCGAATGACTTCCCTGAAAATAATAATTAAATCCAGGTCAAAAATGGAATTGATGAATCAGAATGATTTTTAGGTACTATAGGAAATTTACATTTATTCAATAATAATTATTGATCTCTATCATGCTCATGTTTTACATTGGAACTTTCCATTTCCATAGTCTATAGATATGTCTTGTGCCTACATCAAGTAAGAAATGAGTATTGTCAACGATGATGTAAAATAGTGAGAAATTTACGTAACAAGATAACAATATTGTTATCTTGTTTACAGTTAACTATACATTTTCTCTCTCTCTCTCTCTCTCTCTCTCTCTCTCTCTCTTTTGTATAAAAGACTTTGGCATTGTAATACTTGTATGACTATAAATTTTGAATATTTCTTTGTAACTCATTTCTTACCGACACACAAAATATTTGGATTTTGTAAGCAAACGAGTAACATGCCAAAATAAATTTTGTATGAAAAAATAAATATTTAAGGAGAAATTTTTTTAGTGTGGAAATTAGGAACTTAAACGTATGACACTTGCACGTCAAAGTATCATAAAATATTGTCTGTCATATTAATCATATTTCTTTTTAGCTCATGTCTAGCAAAAAAATTAATTTCATTTATAAAATTGTATTGGAGTAGAGTTAAAATTCGACTTACGTTGGATAAGTATCAATTTTCTCACAATAAGTGGCTCCATATTTTGCACAGGGAGGTGTTTTTCCTGGAGGAGCTGGAAGAAATGGGAATTTATTGGGACAGCAATTACTGGGTGGATAACCTGCCAGTAAAATCCCGGGAAGATAGGACAGGAGAATGACCCACGATGCAATCTACAATTAAACAAATTCTAAATTAATTTCATAAAACTTTAATTAATTAAGCTCTACATTGATTTTACACGAGTTAATTGTCATATTCTCTATTCAACATTTGTCTTTAGTTTTAAAGACAATTCAAGTTAGTAGAAAACGTTGTAGAATTCTTGTAGACAATTTTACAACTGGATAATCAATGCATATTGAAATTATCTGTGAATTATTCAAAAGACATTGGAATGCATTAGCCAGTCATTTTCAGCTTTGTCTGTGACTGTACAAGTCCAAGTTCAACTTTTTTTTACGAAACTTGACAAACGTTTTTACAAAAAATGTGTAACCTATTACTTAATGTACAGTGAATTTATTTACTTTTTTGTCTCTTGGTGAATAAGTAAAATAGTGGAACGAAATGATTTAACCTTAGTCATGCTAAAGTAAAAGTTATCAAGTTAAAAGGAAGAAGAGAGAGAAAAAACTTGGACCTCAGTTACGATGATTAAGATTATATATGGTATAAATTCATGGTATGCAAATCATGGTTTGATAAGAATGTAAAATAACATTATCATATTCCTTCTTCAGTTAAAATGTTAGAGAGAGAGAGAGAGATGGATAAGAAATTTTTCATGTCATCTTGTCGAGTGAATCAAATCACCACAATCGAAAACTTGGTAGCTTCCTGTATGATTTACATTGACATGTCCAAATGGAAGAATATGTAAAAATACAAAATTATCCAATATAGAGAGAGAGAGACTCAAGAATTGAAGGAATTCAGTCGAGCACAAAAAGGAACGAAGAAAAAAGGATGCTCCATTTCATGGTTCTCCTCATTTGCCAAGGTATTTTTTTCTTCTCCAACAAAAAAAATTTGTCTCATCAAGGATCTTTTTTTGGTAGAATTTTTATTTGGGGATTCTACACAAAAAACTACATAATAATAATAGTAATACTTATTGTACAATAATATTTGTCATAGACTCCAAAAGTACTCTTGAATACTTTAATAATGTAAAAAAAGAGTACATCTCCTAACATGCACAATGGAGTAGTAAAATACTTATGACTAAAGATTATGAATATTGTCATTATCATTACAATAAAATGTTTTATATTAAAAAAATATATATAATATATTCCTTTGTGCATAACTATAATCTTGGGATTCTCTCTCTTGTATGTTTTTGTGGATGAGCAAGTTTTCCTTGCCAAAGGAGAGTACTTAGTAAAAATTGAACAAGTTGGAAGTTAACGTCTTTAGGTTAATCGACCATTTTCTTTCTACCTGACGTAGACATAACAAAACAAACCGCACTATGATGTTGACTACATAATACATAACACATGTGATTCTTTAATTTGAACAATAAATTATGTGAAAATTTTCTGTGCAATATTAATTCTCCTCTTCCTCTCTTGCATCAGATGATGATGCTCTTCACTGTGTGTGTGTGTGTTGCCGATTGTTGCCTTGATGTGACTCCTAGTTTACGACATTCTTGCATTCTGTATAAGTTTTTGTCTCTGTCTCTCTTTGTAGTGAGCAAGGGAGCGTAGACAGGTTGAAAAAGTGTTGAAAAAAATGAGAGCTCCCCATGTTAATATCAGTGATATGCACCTTTAAAGTTAATTCTCTGGTTTAGAACTTAAATTGGTACTCAAACTCTCTGTCTCATCATCCGCTTCTCCTTATGAATTTTTTTTCTCATGTAAAAAAAATAATGATAGTTATTAATTATTATGTAGACCATTACTGTAGTGGAATGACGTTCATAGTTTTTCTTGGAAATAAACTTTAAATTGATCTCCTTTTTTTCATCTCCTTGTCTTTTTTTAAATAAAAAAAATTAAACTCTCCTCTCCTCCCTTAGTCCTTCCTCATAACTAATTATTATGTTTAATTGAACAATCAAGTTGTTGAGACACTTAAATAGTTTTCTTAATGAAGCTACTTACGATGAGATTCTATATTTAATTGTTTTACTACAGGTATTTATGCACTGTATTTTTTTTATCTTAGATACAGATTAAGCTCAATAATTATTGTTGATGAGACAAGATTGAACATGATTTTGACGTCATCGTCATGTCATACAAGAGAGTTAATTATGATGCTGATGTTCTCAAGTTGGAATAGGAGTGAGAGAATTTTTGGAATAATTTTCATGTGACATGTGACTGATAATAATCTCAAAATTTGTAGTGAGTCTTTACTCCTTTACTCACATAGCCTTCAACTGGGGAGTTTGAAAGTGTATAAAAATATATAAAATATTTATATTTAAGTAGTTGTATATTTATATTACGTGTAAACTATGTTCAATGTCCTTCTCTTCTCTCCGTTTAACATTATTCCAAGTATTTTAGAGTAATAAATAATAATTAAATTGTACAACCTGCCGTGGAATTCTTTTCACATTTTTTTAAAAAAATGCTCATTGCTCATCATTCCCCCCTTGACTTTTTTTTCCTTCATTGTGATAACAATATTATTGTCGCTTCTCTTATTTGTAAAACGTCTTTTTTGACATATTGTCATTTTGAGTTTTTCTCATTTAATTAAATATTTTTTGGCACAATAAAATAAATAATTAAGTGAAGACTGTAAATTAATTTCAACTTATAAATGTACTAGGGTCAATAAAAATAATTATTTTACATGATAGAAAATTACTAATTAGGAATAGGTAATTAAATTTAATAATAAAAATAAGACTCACCATTTTTTCAATCGACTAGCTGAGGGAATGGACAGTACACGACACAAGGCACAGTAATTGTTGTGGAGTCTATGTCGTGTTTATGAAATGAAGCTTCTTCTCTTATTTTTTTTTTTTGTAGAAATCAGTTTTAAGATTTGGAATGAAAAAAAATGAAAGAAACGAGGCTAAGTCCACAATAACACAATGGTAATTATATTTCCTTCAAAAAAAATTTCCTCTTGATGCTTCTCATTCACAAGTTGACACAGAGATGAAGATGTGGGGAAGATTGAGATTGGATCTGTATTTGATGCAGTTATTAGACTACAATGGAGATGGTCACCACACAAAAACACACACAAAAGACAACCCTTTTCTGTTAAATGTACATACACAATAATTGACGAGAGGAGAGAGAGAGAGAGAGTGAACAGAGTCCGTCGTCAAGTCCGACTGAGAGTAAAATTTTTGACTGTCTCACTAATGCAGTCCAAAAGGTAGTCTTCTTCTTCTTTTCGTCTTGTTCTTAATATATGAGTCAACACCTCAACTCTTTTTCCTCAGTCAATAATATAATTTGAGGATGTTGATGCACTTTGAAAATTTGCATATGGGGGTATAAAAGTATAAATGGGCACTTTCTTGATCCTAACGTTGTACAAATATTACTCTGTTGATTGTTGCTAATTTGATATAAATATGTAATGTTATTGTGTATTGTTATTATCGTTTAAATAAAATAGAGAGATTACAAATTTTTTTTGCAATGGTCACTAGAGCCTCAGCAAATAAAACTTTTATTTTATTTTGTTGCCATTCAATTTGTATACTCTTGACGGAACCACAACATGTTTGTTATTTGATCCTTTTCTGGTGAGAAAGTTTTTTTTTTGATGCACAATGAACCTTAATGAGTGAGGATTCCTCACTGAGGAAGAAGAGAGTGAGATGACAAATTGACTGGAAATAAATAATGACAATATTAATTGTTATTAAAATATTATTTGTTTGTCTTGAAATTTTTTCTAATTTGTGATTCAACAAATATTTAAGGGAGACTTGTGATAATTCAGTTGAAAATAAATTTAAATACAAGAGAGAGAGATTATTTGGAAGAATTTAGTCAAGATTTTAACACGAACAAAAGGACCAATGACCATGTTTACATGCTGTACCCACTAAATAGGTAAACTTGTTAACTAATATTATGACGGCTTCCCTGTACCCTCACTACCCTCTTCTTATCCAATGACAATGTTACAATGTATTTATGGATCAGGAGACTACAATACAGGTACTGGTAAATATATCTGTTGGTCCATCTCTGTTGACAGAGGAACCAGGTGTTAAAAGATGGGACAAAAAGGGGTCGAAAAGAGGAGAATTACCTAAAAATATGTATTTTGTAATACAAGTCAAGATTTTAAAGGTTGATTGGTCAGTAACTCTATTTGAGAGTGTAGAGAGTAAATTTTGCAAGGGTACACTAATGAAGGATGAAGGTCCATTTATGTAGTTCCGTCAAAGCATAGAATACAAAAGGGTACTGAATGTTGTCAAATATCTTTCTATAGACTTGAGTTAAATGTTAGAGACAGAAAATACATTAACATTGAACTTTGGAAAATAAACTGGTCTCTTCATAACAGAAAAAGAATGGTTTTGTCCTCAATAAACGCGTCCAAAAAGTCACAACAAGAGGATTACAGATAAAGGACTGTAGAAATCAGACGGGGGGAGGAATCAATAAAGACAGAAAAATAAAAATATATTTGTACTGTAAGTACAGGTAAAAATTAAAATAAACCTACAATTTTTACCTTAATTTGGCTCCTTCCCAAAGATTTCTCACTTGATCACTGCCCCACCGAATGTTCACTGTGTGTTTACACCAAGCAAAGGAAAAGATAAAAGAGAAGGGTTGGAGGACTGGGTTGAGATTTATACAGAAATTCAATTAGCTTTTCAAATTCACATAGAGGATAGGGAATTCACATAAATATGAGGCTTGTTATGGGAGTTAAAGGAGTGCAGGGCTAAGGCTAGGGAAATATCTATAAATGTACATGTTTAGAAAAAGTGGACACAAGATCAAGGTTTACTTTTCCTTTTTTTCCTCTCTCTCTCTCTCTTGTACATTGATCCATTCATTCATTAAAATTTGTGAGTCACTCTACTAATATCAACTACACTCTCTGTGAGTCTCTCTGAGACATTTTGGCATGGGGTTTTTGTAGGTACAATGAGGGGAAACTTGTGAATTTTGTCTTGTAAAATAAGAGGGTACCTTATTCTCTATTGTAATCCTTCTCCATCTCGTCCACCGTCTAAATATTTCTATTGTCACCATCCATGCTTTTAATTTAAGACTCTCATACCTTGTGAACCCATTTTTGTTGTAATAATAAATAATAATATAATATGATTTTTTTCATTGTTGTTTCTTCTTCCTCCTCCTCCATTAAAGTTCCATTCATCTCTCTCTCTCTCTGTCTCTACAACTCTCCCCAACTCCTCGACTTTTGTCATTCTGAACAAATAAAATGAGACTTTTTGTCGTGCTCCAAGAGATTGACTCAAGAGAGATGTGAATGGGTGATAAGGGAGAGAGACTGGGTCTTTAGATCACGCCGGCTCACTCATTTCAACATCATGAATGACACTCTCCTTCCACTGTCTCCTTTTTTTCTTCTTAATTGTTATCTCTCTCTCTCTTTGTAACAACTCAATCCAGTCATTTCACCATCAAAGTACATTTATTTGTGTATATTGTAATATCATCATCATCATAATTCATAAATAATGGAGCTACAGGGGCCAATGTCTACAATGGTTAAATTTTACAGAGAGTCTGGAGAAATACAATGTAGGTA
>JAQIVZ010002521.1:0-20120 GCA_034700945.1 Arrhopalites spinosus
AATTACAATTTTGGTGCTCTTAAAAAACATTCTAAGCTTTGACGAGGGGTATGAGGTTTTGACGCAGAGAGTAAGTACACAGATATTTGTATGAAAATTTCCACATTATGACAGCCTTGAAATATACTTAAAGCGTTTTTCATAGATCATAGGCCATCACTGGCCTACTCTTTGTATCATCAATGTGTGTTCTATTCATTCATGACTACAGAAGAACCCAAGCTACATTTTATTGTCACGTCCCATTACTTTTTCTACACGACAATCCTCATCTACAGGCTTCCATGTTGCGTAATATATTACAAGTTGATGTCATTTTAAATAATAATACCTACTATATAATATATAGTATCCCTATATCATTTTTTTGACACGTTGGAACAATGTAAACTGGAATATAATATAATGTATTATTAACAAGATACGCTTTGGAGGACGACAAAAAACAATACAGTAGCACGATCCTAACGAGTATCGACACATTGTATTTTACACACGACTTTTAGAATAATAATTTTTTTTGTTATAATGTAAACTACTGTACTAGTGACTCCTGTAATTTTCAATCATTATAAAAATATGAACTCACAGAGAGAGAGAGAAAGAGAGTAGACCATTGTCAATGCATATTTATCATTTACAACTCCACCACTTTTAAATAACATTATGGTCCATCAGTCTCTATCTCAATCGGACAGAGATAAGGACATTTGGATTCATCCTCCCGTGGGTCCCAAACCATACATATTATTTATCCGACTGCCTATCGGAGTCCTTTATATATTAAAGACAAACTCTGCAAAAATTTCAAGAGTTGAGGAGGAAGCCTGACAGAGATATTTACTATCCACGTTGAATAAAATAAATCTGAATCATTATTTTAGCCAATTTTCTACAATCTACATCAGTAATCATTTATTCAGTCTCAGTCCTTTATTACGTACAAAAGTACGTAATTTAATTTGGAATTTTTACAATATTGTCATATACTAAAAGTAAAGCCAAAATGGAATTTATTGAGGAAGAGATCACTTCACAATTTTTGTCCGAAAAATTAAATCTTCCAGTCAAGTCAGTCTCTGTCAAGACAGGGTCAAATCCAGGGGATAATTACATGTGCGTCGTGTACAGTCTTGAAGCTGAGCTTGAAAATGGTACAAAACATCATTTTGTCTTGAAAGCGTATCCCGTCCAAGTTGCTCGACAACAAATGCTTCAAGTGACCAACATCTTTTTGAAAGAATTCATTGTCTACGATTTTTGGATTCCAACTTTAACTCAAATGCAAGAAGATTATGGGAAAAAGGATGCTGTCAAATTAGCTGTACCCCCATATTTTGGTGGAGCGGCTGTGAACAATGATATGAAAATTGATGAGAATGGTGAGAGCGGAATTTATTCCATCCTACAAATAATTTTATTTAAATAATTATAAGGAAAAATTCATTTAAAATAATCTTTGCAATTCAAGGTCAAGTAGCACCTGTCACTGTCGACGCAACTACTCCAGTAAAGTTTTCAGTGCTACAAAATTATTTGCTGATGGAGGATGTCCGAATTAAGGGATTTCGAATGGCTGACAGAATGGCAGGTTTGGATGCTCATCATTGTCTCTTGGTCATTCGTCAATTGGCTCATTTACATGCTTTGGGTTGGGTATACAAGCAGAAGAATTCATTCCATCGTCTCATTGAGAAATATCCACAATTGGAAGATTTTTTCTACAAACCTGGCCTTGTGGAAAGCTTTAAATCTGTCTTTGACATGATTGTCACCTCAGCATGTACCATGGTTGAAGAGAGTTTGGGTACTGAGTGTGTCATCACCAAAAATTTTAAAGCCATCTTTGAGAATGACACCACAGAGATTATGAAATGGTTCCTTGAGCCTGACGGTGTTAAAGTTGACCTCGTTGACGCCATGCTTCGTGTCCAGACAAACTACCCCAATGGCTACAATAAAGGTCGAGATCCTCATATATTTTCTGCCATCTTTATATTTAACTAAACCGTAGCTAAATGGTGCAGGGGTTAGGGCGTTGGGTTGGAGGCCTGACGTCCGGCCTTCGAATCCAGGCGGCTGCGGGAATCCTTGCATGGCTCGGTGCGTCACTTTCGGGTGCAGTACGGTGTAGGGTCGCTAGAGTCACTTCTCTAGTGCCTGGGGGTGATACCTGAAAAAGGTTACACCTCTTCAGCGGGACACTTGGACGTGTATTGCGGGGAGAGGGGTGTCAGTGAGTGACCAGGTTCGGCTTTGCCAAGTTGTAAGGCTGTAAACCTAACGCAAAAATCTGACACCCTGCCTGCAATACAAAGAGAGGTGTAGTCTTAGAGCGGTCCTGGAGTCCAGGACCGGCTGCAATAGGCCCGCAAAAGTGGCCTGAGCGGCTTCGAAAGAACTCTACATACTTTACTTATATTTAACTATAACTATTTATTTTGGCTGATAAAAAATTATTTATTTATAACCGACAAGATCCATGGCTAACTTTGTGTCACGGGGACTGCTGGGTGAGCACATAGTAAATAATTTATAAAAATTCAATGAATAGAGATTAATAATGACAGGGATTTTTTTACAGGTAAATAATTTCTTGTTCCGCTACGGAGATGAAGATGGTAAACCAGTAGATGTGACTCTACTAGATTTTCAGTTGTTGAGAGAAGTAAAGAAAGCATTTTCTTTTTACAATAAATACAACTGGAAATTAAATGTACATATACTTTTCTCCTAGGCCTGCCTTACAACAGACTTGGCATACTTTCTCTTTACGAGCACCACACTAGCAACTCGAAAAGCCCACATGCAAGAATTTCTTCAAGTTTATCATGATACTTTTGTTAATATTTGTACCACGTTTGAGGTAGAACCATTGCCTGGATTCAGCATGGAAAGTCTACAGATTCGTTTCAGACAAGCAAAACTCTATGGTATGATGGTTTCAATGCCCCTTTTATTTGCAGTTCTCAAGAAGGCCGAAGGAGCCACAGATTTGGACAAGATGGAATATGATAATATTGGTGATATTTTTGCCAAAGGTATGGGCATTAAAGATGAAAACTTTCTCTTGAGGGAAAGACTCAAGGAACTTGTCACAGAGTTTTATGATGATGGTGTCTTGTAAAGAACCTTTCCATAAATTCACTAATGACAATTATTTTTTTTATTTCTCTCTCTCTCTCTCTCTCTCTTAAACATTACAACCTACCGACATGTGCGTTCACAATAATGTGCACTCAAATAAATTTTAGTTTCATTTTTCTTCTTGAATAAAAAAAAGTATATTCACAAAAATTATTAATTTTAAATTGCACACACTGAATAATATCATTTTTGTGATTGAATGGAATCTAACTTTGTATAATCTCAAAATATTACAAAAATATTCTTTAAAAAAACAGTTTGATTCCAATCTATCATCACGACATGTCCTCAAAATTTTGAAATAATCTATCCATAAAATAATAATATATTCAGAGTTTATAGAAACCTAATAAAAACCTAAAGTTTGAAAAGAAAGTTAGATAGAAACTCAAATGCATTGAATTATGCTAGATATTGTATATCAAACGAACACATATGGTCAGCGTAACATAATTGAGAATGGTATTTTACTGGATTGCTTCGATCAATCATTTATACACAAGATTCCCAAATAGTAGAAACAATATAAGGTTTAATACTTTAAAAGAAGGAAAATATATTACATGTAGAAATCAAATTTGTAGTCAAAGTAACTCGGATCAAAGTTATGTACCCTAAGGAAACCGTCTTCAGCTCCACTTGTATATTGACCTCCACCAGGATGGAATCCCAAACTGTTGATTGGACCAAAATGACCCTATTGCACAAAAAATTTGTATTTAAATTTATGCCCAAATAACATTTTCATGTTGCTATACTATTTACAACAATTCAGACGAATTATAGAGACTTACCTTGACACGGGCAAATTCTTCTTCAAAGACCAGGTGAAAGAATCTAGCTTCAAATTTGCCTTGACTCGTAGCAGTTTGTGTTACTGTCATGGCTTCTTGACCACCTCCCAAAACCACCTAGAGAATTTAATTAGAGATGTAATTATAAACATTTAATTTTTTAAAAACCATGATATATTTTTATTGTCAATCACATTTATAAAAACTTACATGATCCAGATTTGGTGAAATACAAGCACTATTAACGGGTCGTTCTGTTTTATAAGTCTTCAAACATTCCAACGTATCTATACATTAAACAAACACAATTATAAATTTCTTGGCCTATAAGACTACTATGAAGAAAGTCCAATAAATCAACAAAATAAATGAACAAACAATGCAATCTGTACCTGTATCAAATAGTTTCGAACTATTATCTTTCGATGCTGTGATAAACATGGTGCCATCCTTACTGGGTTGTATATCGTTGATGTTTGCATGATGATCTTCAACAGTGGTGACCACCTTATTTGTCTGTGATTTTTTCAAAAATCAGAATCAGTAATGATTACAAACACATGTATTTAACTAAAATTATTTCATCTACAAAACAAGAGGACTTCAATAATTATTGCAGAAAAAGGCTGCATGTACCTTAAGATCCCATTGGGTAAGTTTTCCACTCTCATGGCCAGTTACAATTGTTTCATCCAATGAGCCCCATAGAATTGACGTAACTTTATCTTTTCCACCTGTAAAGACATAAAATTGTAAAAAAAATTAATTACAATAAATGTAGAAGAAATAGTTTTGATGGAATTGCTGTTCAATAATTTATTGATAATCAACAACAATATGAACACCAAGACGTACCAACTATAAGCTCTGAACGATAAAAATAATTACTCACCAACAGTTGTTCTTGTGACAGACTCTCCTAATTGAGCTGGATCTCGGACGTCAGCAAAAAATATTTCACAAGGTTTACTCATCGCATAATCCGTGGAATAGACAACCATATTACCACTATAACTGAACAAACATGTTCGTACAGATGAGTCTCGATCAATTTTGTTCAAACATTTACCTACATAAACAAGGACAAAATTTATATATAAATACTTTGCACAAGTTTAAATGTATTTTTTCACTAATAAATTACCAGTTTCTACATCCCAAAGTCGAACGGTCATGTCACCACCACCGGAAATGGCTCTTGTAGTTTTCCAATCCACATCAATACACCAAACAGCTCCATTGTGTCCATCTAATGTTCCTACTCGTTCTCCATTTGAAGAATACCATATAGAAGGACTCTGATCCTTGGCTGCTGAAAATAATAAGTCTCCCTCCCGATTGTATTTAATTTGAGTAATTGCACGAGTGTGCCCTTGAAGCATTAAAGGTCTCTGTAATAATAAAAGAGAAATATTATTCACACACATATGAAATGTCATTGACCAATTTGTTTAAATTATTTGATTAGTTTGAATACACTATTTTTTAAAATCTATACGATATGAAATTAGAATAATTACAGGACGACACTAATCTTACCATTTTCAGAATATTTTGAAAATCCACAAATTTCTATTTTATTAAGATTAACAAAGATTAAAAATCTCGCCGGCTGTTTTCTCTTCGAATCTCACCTCCAATTTACCAAAACCACGTGGTAAAAAGAGCGGAAGCAGGCTGTTTTGAACTAATTTTTTTTCCCAAAAAATTTTTGGGAAAAATAAAGTTTTTATTATTTATAAAAATAACTGAAGGAGAATACTTATAATTTAATTAAAATGATCTCTCTCAGGAAGTCCTTAAGATTACTCTCTTCGGGGTCTTGTAAGTTTTTAACTGATAAATATGATTTGTTCTTTAAACATGCCTTTTGTTTATTGTTATTTTATTTTGTTGATAGCTCGGGGAGTATTGGCAGAAAGATGGTTTTCGGTGTCTAGTCGTCAACAGACCGAGAAATCATATCCCCCAAATAATTCTTTACAAATTAAAATGATACACAATAGAAATCCAAGAAATTTAGAAAAGCTACGAATTGGAGACAAACCGGTTGGTTATAATCTTGATCTTCCTGGACATATTTATTGGAATAAGTAAGAACTAATAATACTAATATCAACTTGATGTGAACTCATTCATTTAAATACAAAGTCCGTATGTGTATCATAAAAATAAAATGTCATTGTTTATTTAGACTGGTTCTAGAATTCAGTGGCAAGCACGTAACCGTAAAGATTGAACATTTTACGGGTATGGTCCCAGTGAAAGTTTCCACGAGTGAATGGTGTATTCAAAAACAACTTTTTGGGTAAACTGAAATTTTTTTTTTATCAAATTGATACGTCATGGTATAATCTATCATGATTACTAACTGCCAACATAATTTATTTCCTTGTAGTACAAAAGATATGACAGCAGTCGAAACGGTTGGTCGAGTATTAGCAGAAAGGTGTTTGCAGGCGGGTATTGTGGAGGTGACTAATTTTTTTACAGAAGAAGATCTTAGTAAAGAAAAGGCAAGTATCTTTTTTTTATACAATTTCTCCACTTTCTATAGTATTTTTTTGCAATCGTAATGATGTTGATGAGATGGTTTGATTTCGTGTTTGTCACAGATACAATTATTTATAAAGGCTTGTGAGGATGGAGGTTTGACTTTACAAGAACCAGATCAACTACATCGAGAAGAAATTGTTCATTTAACGTTTCCACAACTTGAAGAGAAAGCATGGGAAGTGTTTGAAGAAATAGACGAAAAATTCTTGAAAAAAATAGAGAATAAAACTTTGCCGTCTTCGTCTAAAGTTAAAATCTAAAGTTATTTAATAATGTATACTGTTTTGTAAACATGTTTCTTTTTCTCCTCCAAAGATTAAATTAGTTAAATTTTTTTAGATACACAAATTTACTCTTGTTTTTGTCATAAGTCTTTTATTCCTTTCATACGTCTAAAGTTCATGAATACGGTGAAAAATAAGAGGTCGTACAAGAGTCATATTGAAACTACAAGTTTATTATATATTGACCAGATCTATTTAGGTACACAGAATAATTATTTATCCATAATAATATACCACTTCAGAGTGAATCAAATTTCAACATTTCCTTTGAGGTACTTTGACTTTTGTTTCTTACGACTTTATGGCTACTTTTTTTAAATCACATGTACAGATATTACAATATGCACCAGGATACAATGATACTAACAAGTAATTATATTTTATCCTATTGAGGAATTAAATGGTTGTTCTTGCGTCGACATGAACACGTGGACAGTACAGTTCTTTTTGATGATTAAATATTTTTTCTTATAATTATTAGTATTGATTATTATACTTTTTTCTAATACCATAAGGGCTTTTTTCAACCATCTATGTATGGTTATATTCCTTGTAATTTATTGTTACACATATTGTAGTTCTTTTCGTTGCAGAAAAAAATAAAATGTCTAATGACTTTGAATTCTAAACTCTTATTACTTTATACTGTGATTATATTATTGCAATAAAATACAGTACAATATACTTGCCGAGACAATCAATGACTCAGCTAAACTTTCAGTCCCTCATTTATATATTCTTGACTTTTACTTGACATATACTATTCTCATCGTATTGGTGTATCCAGACCCCTTTTGCCAACCTGTGACAATGATGACTGCATCTCCATCTTTAACCATTCCCCTCTTTTTGGCATAGTCAACACCATAATTTACTCTCGCATCCACATCCTCCATCCAATCCTCTTTGGTTTCACCTGGTCAATTAATAGAAATTACAAAATTTAGAAATTATAGATAGTCCTCTCTATCTAATCTAGTATCTTGGTACAATGAGGGAAAATAAAATTATTCATTACCATCAAAGTGAATGGGAAGAATTCCACGATATAAGTGACATTGTCGAGCAACCTGTGCATTTCGTGTGACAGAAACAATAGGACATCGTGGACGATACTTTGAAATTAAATGGGATGAACGACCAGTAGTAGTAATAACAATAAATGCAGCTGCCATACATTTGTGAGAAGCTTCAACTGCTGCAATGGCAATCTATATTGAGTAAAACAACATGTAATTAATTAAATTTCAGGCATACATATTTTGAATTAAATTTGGTAATTTTATTACTGTATGTGCCGTGTCAACTGGAGGTGTTACTTTGCTGACCAAGTCCGTAAACAGATTTGTATGCCACATGGCGGCTTCGGCCTCCTTGCAAATGTTAGCCATGGTTCTAACCTATAGATAAATATAAAAGTTGTAAAACATGAAACGAAGAGCATTATCATTTATCATAATTTATATTTCTAAATATTAAAACATGTAATTAACTTGTATAAATTAAATAACATACACATTCAAGTGGATAGTCTCCCTTTGCAGTTTCCCCAGAGAGCATGACACAGTCAGCTCCATCCAAAATGGCATTTGCAACATCTGATCCTTCTGCTCGAGTAGGCCGAGGTTTCTTTATCTAAAAATTAAAATCAAAAATATAAATTAAAAAACTTTATATTATGTGTATTTTCACATCATCCACACCATTCAATTCCTATTAGATTCACATTTTTTAAATCTGATCTCATTGTTTTATTTAGATATACTCACCATAGACTCCAACATTTGTGTAGCACAGATAACGGGTTTACCTTGCTATAAATTAATACAAAACGATTAAAACTGTAAATTCCATAAAATGAATTGATGCAGCATATATTGATAAGTATCGTAAAACAGCTTAAAAACGAATTTATACCTTATTACATTTGGCGATCATTGCTTTTTGAGCCAGAAAAACTTTTTCTGGAGGAATTTCAATCCCCAAGTCTCCACGTGCAACCATAATACCATCTGATTCAGCTATAATTTCGTCTAGATTCTTCACTCCCTGGTGATTTTCAATTTTGGAGATGATTAAAATCTTTTTCCCTGCCTCACCTGTAAAATGAGTAAAGTAACAAGACTTATAATCATCATAATAATATTTTTGATATTTTATAACATTAGAAATAAGTGATATAAAGGTACTTACCCAAGATTTGACGAATTTCCCTCACACCAGCAGCATCACGAATGAAAGAAGCAAAAATCATGTCGACACCCTGCTCTATCCCAAATAAGAAGTCCGACTTATCCTTCTCAGAAACAGCTGGAAGATCCACTGGAACACCAGGAAGATTGACACCTTTTCGACTTCCAAGTGAACCACCATTTTCAATTTCACAAATAACAGAGTCAGATTCTGTGAAGACAAATTGAAATTTCAGTAATCAATTCCTTCATTGATAATGTTTTTAATATTTTCTATTGTAGAGAAATTGCTGAATAATATGAAGTATGAACCTTACCAATTTCTTGTACGACAAGTGAAATTAATCCATCGTCAATAAAAATGCGATTTCCTGGCTTCACAACTTTGGTTATATTGATGTAGTCAACCCATAGAACCTTCTCACTACATTTTTCAGCATATTCATTGTCTGTAGTAACTTTTACTTGGGCACCTTTCATCATTTCCACCTCAGCGGATGCTCCCTGTATCAAATGACAATAATTATGTTAAAATAGTTCAAAATATGTACGTGTTTATTCCAAAATAATTCCATAAATTTTTAATAACTACTTACTCACTATTTAGTATTCAATTTAATATAGTGTTTCATACGTACCCCTTCAAGAAGACCGGTTCGAATCTCCGGTCCTTTAGTGTCCAAAGCAACAGCAATTGGGAAATTTACTCCCAACTTTTTGGATAAACTTTCCGCTGCTATTCGAACATTTGCAATGGTACCAGCATGGTATTCGTGGGACCTTATTATTAATAAATGAGTTACAAAATTAGTCACATGTATACATAGATGAGTTTATCAAAAAGAAGAAAATACACATTTTCAGTACTTATCGTTAGTAAATATTTAATATGTTACCCATGAGAAAAATTCATTCTTGCAATATTCATTCCAGTTTCCATCATTTCTTCCTATAGGAGAAATATGAATATAGGTAAAATATAGGTAAAAAGTACATACATTTCAATTTACAACATATTCAGTTCATGTATAACATATAAATGTGCTTACCAAGACTTCAGGTGATCGTGAAGCTGGTCCAATGGTACAGATTATACCAGATAATCGATGTCTAGGAGCTCTGGAGTCAATATCCAAAGCACATATATGGTCCAAATGACACAAGGCTTTTGCAGCTACAAGAAAAGATTTAAACAAAAAAAAACATTAAATATATATTCATCTTTCTCAAACTTTTGTCTATACTAATTAAGTAAATTGTAACATTTACCACGTAGCTGCTGTTGTGGTACCGGTTCTCCACTAGCCATCTGAAATTCAGAAATTTGTTTTGTAGAACATGTCACATTTTTTATCTAATCGACCCCCTTCTTTCTGTCCACCTTATCATGTTCACTATAATTGCTTAATTACAAGAAACTAATTAGGCGTTTAAACACATGTTTTTCAGTAGTTACATAAGTACAACGTTCTTTTAAATACAAAAAAACAGTTATTAAAACAAAAATAATTATAGTAATAAATACCGTGAGATCACGATCGTCTAAAGCAGTATACCACACCATTCTGTTTGAGCTTAAGAGTATACTTGGTATTTGAAGTTTGTATTTTATTCGAAGATTACAATGTGCTACACAGTTGCTTGGGGTAAGATCCGAAAAGTAAAGAGGAAATTTTGTAATTAATGTAGGAGAAAGATTTTTAGAAATATAGGATAGATAGGTACTCAATTTGTTGCACACTGTATTACCTAAATTACCTATACCTATCCCTATCGAGTACAGGACAACAAAGGAAGGAAATTATAATAGAGGATTTAATTGTACTTGTATATGCATACAGTCTATTGACGATGATATAGAAAGCGTGGTTTGCATGAAATTTGTGTTTTTACTCCAAAAACAAGAATTCTCTCGACTCTATTTTTCTACAGTTTAGTAATCACTAAAAAATATTCACTGAAAAGTATTTCCAACAATGTGTACGTCTCTTTGTTCACAAATGTGTGTATGTTCCTAACCGGATACACTAAAAATGTAATGCTAATATTCTAAACTAAAAAATATATATTTGATGAAGAAAATTATCACTGTTTTTTGTACAAAAAAAACAAATGTAAGTCACAACAAAGCTCTAAATTGTAATCTGTAAAACTACATAACAATTAAGAGTCTACAAGGCAAAAAAGAAAAAATATTTTTTTGGAGGGCAAGGAGTCAAATGAAAAGTATAGTACTATGAAAAGGAAGATGAGTTGAAAAATAGGATGAAGGAGAGTAGAAAATCGATTCAAGTATTTCGGGGATTCTTCTAATTTCGCCACCCGCCCGAATCCCTCTCAAACCCGGGGCATCAATGGGAGTTTGCCAATATTTTGCAAAGTTTGATATTCGCAAACCCGAGAAAAGATAATTTTGTCCTCTTGCTGAACGGGTGCTTTGTAAACTAAACATTTTCTCCGACTTACTAATTATTATTTTACAAAATAAAAATACATACAAAAATTTTTACTAAATTCTAGTCCACATGAACAATGTCTCTACTCAAAATTTTGAATAGAATTTTTTAAAACAAAAATTCATTTCTTCCAATTAAATCTTAATTATTAACACAACTAAATTAAATACATGACACAAATGTCTACAATCTAACTACAATTACTCTACAATAGACAAATACAAACAAGATAAGTTGCTAAAAAAAGCTATTTTCGTTGAAAAATAAATATTATTGTTATTTATTGTCAAACACTCATTAAATGCTATCTCTTTCGAAACAAAAATTTACAAGACGTGATGATAATGATAATATATATAAATAAAGTTATGCTTACCTTTATTTTCAACTTTTTGTACTAGTTAAAACGAGAAAAAGCGACGAAAAAAATAGTTCTCCACTGGAAGCAATTCAAGACTGAAACTCGCTGGCTGGAAAATTCACACTTCGTACGGAAAATCGAGAGAAAAAAAAGTCTGGGCAATGTAATGCACCTGAGCAGCAAAACTGGATATTTAAACGGCATTTATTTAACACATGCTGTTTAGTCATGCAAAAAGATGATCATGCCACCCAAGATAAAGAATTAAATTTTAACATGGATGAATTACACTCCAAGTCATCATCGATCTGTACTAATCTGTAGAGTCAACACGCTCAAATCACCCTCATCTGCCAGCATGTTTAATTGACCTTTTGTCAACTTTCATTCTTTTGCCAGTCCCCGGCCTGACAGAACGTGATCATGATAATGAGAATGATGAACAATTCAAGATGAAATATGTATGACCTTGATGAAATTTTTATCAGGATTAAAATGTTATAAATAACATACAGTGTACACATGATAGAGGATTTTTTGCGTTTTTTGATGTTTTCTTTATTTTTCTTCAGTATCAGTATATATGTCAATATGTATGTACTATGTAGTATCAAAAAAAAATTCTATTAATTTTCAAAAAAGTTGTAGGTATAGTTTGGTACAGTTTTACACAAAAAAAAAGCATTATGAGAGTATTAACAATAGTGTTAAATATTACGGTAATTTTTCTTTTGAGAGAACACAAAAAATATAGTAATTAAGTAATACAGTATTATCAAAATAAATTATTAAATATAAAACAAACAATATTAAATTATATTGTATATATTAAATATATTTTTTTTTGAAAATCAACAAACAATTGAGACATGATTCACAGAGATAATTCATGGTTAATGTAAATTTGGAAAATACAAAAGTTTACATATTTTAAATATGTGTAATAATGAATAACAGTAACTGTAAATAATTTATATGTATTATTAAATATACATAATTCTTTAAAAAAAAGTTTACATAATTAAATAAATACCATAAAACATAATTAGATATACTATTGAACAGTTTGTAGTTTTAGTTATGAACAAGAAAAAAAAAGATTCTATTTTTTTTTTCATTTTAACTTTTCTACCTATATACTTTAGTATTGACATAATATTGAGCTAAAGGAATTAAACATCTTCAATTCTCGTTTTAATCAAAAAAGTTTCATTCTCAAGCAGTAGTAAATATATAACAACTTTTGTTTGGCCTTCAAGGGCATCTTTTTTTATTTCTCTTTTCTCGAGGAAATAATTTATATATTTCGAAATTAAAGTGTAATAAGTAAGTTATTTTTTAAATGATTTTCTTGTTCTTTTTCGTCAATCATTCCCCCGACACCATCAAAGTTAGCATTAGATTTTTAGAAATCCTTAAGATGAGTGTCGTCTTAAAAAATAATAGTATAGAAGACATGACTTCCTACATGCATGAAAAAGCCACATCTCGTTTCTATAAATTTCCCCTTATCCAATACATTAAACGTGTGATGACTAATCACTACTTCGCTAACCAAAAATTTGCGAACGTACAATATACTAGGTAAATAGTTTCTATTCTAACTGTCTACACTAAAATACATCTTCTGGAAAATATTTTTAAGTAATGTAATAGGATACAATCCCATGATGATGATGTACAAGCACTTAATTGTAAGAAAATTTTTCTTCTTTCTTTTCTCTTCCAAAAAAAACTCCATGTTTGCGGTCGTCTGTAGTGCAGCTTCTTAATCTTGTTCAATTTACTTCAGCGAGTTAATTAACATCGAAACGTGTCTATCGTCAACATCACAAATTTTCGAATGGATGAGGATTTGACCTCTCCATGGACATTTCGTCTTCATCGTCTTACATCTCTTTTCCTCCTTCAATCAGCATCAGCAGCTTTCAGTCCTGTTACGAATCAATACAGTTATTAGACAATGTTCATATAAATGAAGATACCCCTACGCGTTTGTATATATTTTTTTACAAAAAGCAAATATCTGAGTTTGTAATAAATAATAAGTAAAAAAAATCAAAAAAAAAATTAAATCATAATATTTACAAGCTTCCATAATAATACTAAATAGAGCATGAGATTTTACTAATGAATGAATTTCAACTGACGAAAAAATGAAATTTTTTGAACATGAAAATGTGAATTACTAAAATGAAATGCAACTCCTCATGTATAAAATGATAACAACATACCAGTGTCAAAAATTATGCTTCAAATCAAATTCTGTCGTTCCATTACAATACAATTCATATTTGGAATAAATGCATTGCAATGAACGTCTATGCAGTCGTACCGTTAATATGGAGTAAATTAACGCTATCGACTATTATTTATCCGAGATCCTAGTCTTGTATTCAAGAGACAAATTTTCTACCTATGATATATATTTTGTTCATTTCGGACGGAAAAAAAATAATTAAAACTTGCTGTTTTTGATTAGTAAGGCCCATTTTTCAATTTTCTTATATTATCAGACATGGCTGCATTATCTGTCAAAGTTCGCGAAACGAAAATTCCAATTTTTTGTAAAAAAGTCCTCCTTTTTTATTTTTTAGCAAAAAATAAGGTCATTTGGTTAAGATTTTGTCGCGAAAAAGGTTCGCGAAAACATGCCTTTTTTTGTGAAAAAAATTGAGGAAAATTCCGCGAAAACGCTAAATTTTTCTCCCTTACGCGAGAACGCGTTCGCCGTTCACACAGATAATGCAGCCATGTATCATCATTATCATACAATACGTAATATAAGTGATATATCAATTATATAATATACTTAATTAAAAATATATTATAATTATAATATAATACACTACTATATACTACATGTATAATAGTCTATATTATATTATAGAAAGACCTTACTAACCTTAAACAGTAAATTATTCTTATATACACACGAACATAATCAATATCATTAATTAGTTCTAACCATTCTTTCTCAAAGTTTAGGAACTGTGTATATATACTTTTTTCTCAAAATAAAAAAAGAAGACTCGAATTCATTCACTTAAAACTATCTAATATTATAAAAATAACCACTCACCACTGTGCCCTGTTCCACACAATATCACTATTACACTTTTACGGACTTAGAATTCAAGGTAAAATAAAGGAGGAGATTTTTTGTTGGAAATTATTCAAGGTCTATACTGAGTCTCTATCAACTTGTTGTCGTATGTTGGTATTCGTTGATATTGAACCAGTCAGGTTGAAAAAGGAATTAAAAGGAAAAGGTACAAAAGGGAGAAAAAAGGAAATAATAAATTGGAGAGAGGAGTAAAATGAGGATAATTAAACATTTTGGTGTCAAAAGGAGATGGTGGATAGGAATCAATCTTCTGTGCGAAAACAGCGACGAGGGTTGAAGGTAGAGCCACTTCAATTTCATTACTCTTCTCATTCAGTGACTTTATTTTCTTCAAGACTGCTTCATAAGGGGCCATTCACAACAATCAGTTCCGAAGGGCGCATTTGGCTTATCCCCGTAACCGACAATACTTTCTCCCATTCTTGAGTCGGTTTGCGAGTCCTCCTCGCCAGTTTTACCGGTTGGCCCCCTCCACGTCCCTCGTGTGTCTTTCCCCCCTTGCCAGAGTTCTCTCTGTTTTATTATTTTTGTTAGCACTCTCTTTGTTTTTTTTGTTTTTGTTTTGATTCATATTCTCACTTTCTTTCGACGCTTTCTCTCTCCCCAATGGCTTGTCGTAGGAAAAAAGAAAAAAAATTTATCTATCTGCCTTAATTCCCTGCCTGAATTCGTGATTTAGTTAATATATATCTCGTCGTAGGGACTTTTTCTTTTGTTAAAAAAAAAATTCTCAAACGATTCCGATTTGAATATTATTCGGAAAAAAATTTGTCAAAATTTTATCCATTCCCATAACCCCCACCCAGAAAATAGTTAAAAAAGTTCAACTTTCTCTTTTTTTGTTAGTCGCCCGTGATAAATTTTTTTTTTCGAAAAACTACCCACCCATTGGGGTCAAAGCCATTGATTTAAGAACTGGCCAAAGATTTGGAGGACCTATATCAAAACAAGGGTAAAAAGAACAGGGATATTTTTTTGTCTTCTCATCATTAACATCATCATAAAATGTATCATCATAAACTTTCGTAAGACACAAAATGAGAATAAATATTTAAAATATTATTAGTCATAATAATAATCCCACATAATAATTTAATAATAATAACGATTCATGTCTAACTTGATTTTAAAAACTCTTTTTCAAAAAAAAAAATATAAATAAATTTTTTGGCTTCTGCTACTCAGTCATTTACAACTCTTTTATACATTTTTTTTCGGCTAAACTCATTCTATCCACTGTTTCTGTCAAGGAGCATCTGCGGTTTTATAAACTCGCATCAAGGCATCCAAAACAGTATTACAGCTTCTCAAGAGAGGCAATCTCAGAGGCAATGGCAGGGTTGTCGGCAAGCAGTAGTAGTTGTTGAATTTTGAAGTCATTTAACAACAGTTGTCGATCGATTGTCGTGCAAAAGGTTATCAAGGAGTGTTTTTAGGATTCTTCCCAAACAGACTTTTTTTTCAAAATAAAATATACGTAAAACCGAAATTTAACTCGTAGATACAATCTCTGTAGTACAACAACACTGGGAACATAATCATAACTGTTAAACAAAACTGGGTATTTAAAATCACAAAAAAATTCTTCACTTCAATGTCACTCACTCATGCACTCTTCTCTCAACTTCGTATGTATTGTAAATTGTATATTAAATTTAACCTATGTAACTTAGGTATATCATGTGTAAATGTTAAAAGAAAAGAGTGTATAGGTATACTTTATAGTAGAATATTTCGAGAAAGAGAGAAAGAGATCATAAATTGAACTAGATTTAAATTCATCATATCACACACAATCACGAAACTGTCTACACCGCGTTATTATACTATTAAACGATTTCATCCGCGTAAGTGAAAATTAAACTTTCGATAAAAAATGTTTTAAAAAACTTGAAAAAGTAATACTTTCGATTAAAACGTAGAAAAGTAATAGGTATTTTCGATTTAAAACGCAGAAAAGTATTTTTTTGTATCAGTTAATAGAATAGTTGACTCAATGAATATTTTTTTTAGTCACAAGGGAACATTCCTAATAAAGGAAAAGAACAAAAATTACTGTAAAAAAATTAATCTGAAAGTCGGAAAAGTCATCATTATCAAAAAAAAAAAAAGAAGTAAATTATTAAATGATTCCAAATTCAACATTGTTTAGATTGTATTTTGAGTTTGTTGTTTAGTAAATTTTTAAAAAAAGGTAATGCGATGAGGACAAGAAGAAGAAGACTAACTTATAACCGCTTGCAAACCAACCCGATGACAATTTTTCATACACAACTCTTATCATACACAATATACTAATGAGATTCTAATACTGAACTGGACAGAATGACCTTATTTGTTATTTTTAAATGCATAGTAAATTGTAGAATAATTATTGGAACTAATGTAAAAAAAAATAAATAAATTTAGGAGATTAAACAAAAGAGATCAAATTTTTTGACTATCTATCCATATTAATTAAATAAATGTAATCGTAATTATATGTAAATCGTAATTTTCGATGGTCAAATGCTATTAAAATGAGAGTAATTAAATTATGTAATATTAAATTTTTTAAACATGAATCTAATAATGAATAATAGTAATTTAAAAAATAATAATAACAACAGTTCAAAATATTGCTTCTCACCGCAACAATATATTCGTAATAGTTGACTAAAATGTAAAGAGACAAAAAGGATATGTACTTACATTGCAATGTCAAATGTTGTACCACCACATGATGATCTTTGAGGCTCACATGACAGGTGGAGGGGTTACTGGATGTCCACAATGAGGTCAGGATTGGGTCTCCATTTTGTTCAAGGAGCTGGGAGCAGTCTTGAAGAGGTAAAGATGGTTCTAGATCAGCCTCCGTGGGTATACTATACTTGTCATCAAACTCAAAGTCGCTTGAAAATGAAATGTCTTCATCTAAACTTAAATTCATTAACAATGCTGCATCATCCTGGGAAAGTTGTGCTGCAGTCTCATCAATGGTTGTGTTCGCTGTTGTTTGTGGGAAAAGAGATTCCTCACAATATCCCATAGTCATTCCACCATACTTTGCATTTAAGGCTGGCATGATGGACTCCAAAGTTGACTGGATGCTGAGAGACTCTTCCAATGGCTTCATCATTAAATTGTTGAGTTTTTCTTGTTCTAATTGTTTTGTCAATTCAATCTCTCGTTGACGATATTTCTCCAGTGCCTTCTCTAAATTATCAACTTTAATTTTGTAATTTCGATTCTCTTCTTTTAATCTTAAATCCTCTTGCTTCTTCTTATCTCGATTAGCTTTTGCAGCTCTGGCATTCCGTACAGTGTGGTCAAATGTGGGATCCATCTCATATTTTTTGATTTTCTTTTGTTGGGTTGTAAAACTGGAGGAGACTGAGGATGCCATTGAAGATTGACTGACACGTCGCTTTCTTGTTGCTCTATCAAGTGGTTCCATTTTAATCTGGTCGACAGATAAATAATTTATATCGGATGACGTCATACTCGTCTGAAATCACACACACAAAGGAAAAAGATTAGAATTAACAGGTGAGTGACCTACATACGTGTTGTAGGATATTATTCAAGTACAGAAAAAAAAAAATTTTACTACTGTAAGGTAGGAAGAAAAAAATGTATATTTGTGCCTTGTTATTTACTTATATCGCATAATATTTCCCTGAGGCTGTAATGATAAAAACTATCAACCATGAACCTCAGTCAGAAAAAGTGACGACGATGACTCATGTTTTTGTCTGAGAGGAATGAAGGAGGAGCGACTCTACATTCGCGAATAATCTGCCACTTGTAATGATTTCATCAGCTTTTTAGAGAGACAACTATGGCCGTGTCTTTTGTGCCAATTCAAGGTTATAAAAAATATATTATTTCTCTCTACTTTACTGTCAATCAATAAATGTTATTTTTGAAAAAATAAATATTCCTTCTACTTGAAAAAAGTCGATAACTCAATTCAAAAATAAATAAAAATGTTCAAAAAAAAAATTCACAAATCCCTCTCAAAATTTCATAATCCTCTCTAAATTTCTTGTCTAATACAAAATATGAATTTCAATATCTAGACTCTTTTTCTAATAAATGAAATATGAAATTGAACAATATTAAAATGAAATTACAAACTCATTTCACAATCTTTCAAAAATGAAAATGATTTCAGAAGTACTCAAGTCTAGACATGTACTTTGACAATGAAAATCCCTTCAAAAATTACAAAATAAGACAAAATTCCTTTCCCAAAATGAAATAAATGTAAAGTAGACTTACCACAATGAGTTGATTCAGGATTTGTTTGAGCAAAAATGAAGTAAATGAAAACTTTTGGTAAAAACTTTCAGAGCTGAGAACGAGCGTGCGTTGGCTCTTGGGTATCAAAACGTTGACTGAGAAGTCGAGACCGGGGCACACTATAGTATTTGGGATTTTTTTTTGCTTGGTCATACAAGCACAGTTGTCAAGTCTCAAGGACCCCACTACAGTCCAAAGAGTACAGAAAACAATTTCTCTTTCAGCCAAATGCAACAGCGATAGAGCTTAGAGAGCCAAAAAAAAAGAAAAAAGAACTAAAGTTCAAAAAAACGTTTTCAAAGACATAGAATTTAGTTGGTTCGAACTTGGCTCTCCATAGAATCTCTCTATGCATTTCTTAGTACCTTTAATTAGAAAAAAAATTATAATTAAAATTAGAGAGAGAGAGAAGAGTTTAATGACATGAGATTTATTTAGTGACATTTTTTCTTTGACATTTTTTCGTTCCTTTACCTGTTGTGTACTTATTCACTTTTTGAGGTACAGGAATGAAAATTTAATTTTAAAACAAAGTTTTTTTTAATCAAGTTTTTACTTCCCTTGATAAGGGCCTAGGTATATGCATAGTTATAGGCAAGTACTTATTGTTAGTTCTTTTCATAAAACTGACCTAGCTTAATAATCCCTATCGTCTTTGGTTTACGAAGAAGAAGGCATAAAAATTCTCTGAAGTTTTAGTTGGAAAAAATACATAAATAAATCGAACGTCGAGCAGGTCTGTACTTGAAGTACCCTTTCCCCCTTTGCAGGAAAAATCATGCTCCTGTCACATGACTCCAAAATACAGCTGGAGCCTTTTCATGTGCACAACGTAAATAATATGCTCTACGCACTACGGTTTTAAGCCAACCTTTGCTTGGCTTACCCCCGTAAAATTCTAGTGCGTAAGCACATAAGC
>JAQIVZ010002522.1:0-20115 GCA_034700945.1 Arrhopalites spinosus
GTCATGTAAGGGTCGGAGGTCAGCATAGAATTCATGATGGAGGCATCATTGTTCGCCCCGTTGGTAAACCACGATCCGCGAGAGGTCGCCACATTTCTATTTATTAAGGCCACGGTCATTTGCTTGACAAGATTTCTTTTCTTGTGCAATGAAAAGGTCATTTTTTGTAGCACGATGCCAGATGGTATTTGAATAAAATTGTAAGTACAATCCGCCCCCGGGCATAAGATTTACTGAAGGGTCAATGCCACAAAGAATGGCGGCAAACTTGCAGTCTTTGACCTGTTCGTGTAAGTATTTTGACCTCTCCAGCTCCAAATGGTGGGACACAAATTGGGTATTGAGTACATGTTTGACCCTATGGAAGGCTTTACTGACCGCTTGTTGACCCCTTGGTCCCCTGATTCCAAAAAGAAGGGCAATAGCATCTTGAGAAATGTTCAACTTTAGCTTCATGTAAAACATTGCCAATGCATTTCGAGGGGACCAGTTGACACTGGTTTTGAAAAAGGATTCACAGTACACAAATATTTTTTCAAAACTTTCCTTTTCTAGCCCAATTAGTATTTTAAATTCATCTGATGTTTTGGCCAAAGTCGCAGCCTTTCTTTTCCACTTTTAACAATGTTGAGTCTGTTAATTTTTTAATTAATTCTTTAATCTCATCCTAAGAAATGTGAACACCATTTTGGGTAAAATTGTCCACTTTCTCTAAAAATTCCTTTTCAAAAAGGTCATTTAGTTCATACGTGAAAAATGGGGCCCCATTTTCAACATGTTGGTGACAGCACCTATCACACGAAACATTTTTTAATTAATTTTTAAATTCCTGACCAATTAATCAAAATTAACTTTGATAAAATAATTTAATTCATTGCCTTTGCAAATCTACCTATTTGAAGGTGGAATGCAAATTCTTTTAGAAAGCCAGGCTTGTAGCAAAGCTTTCTTTGGAATTCTACGGCGGCATTGATTCCGACAAAAAATACAATGGTGCTCGTCTCTGGGGAAAGTTTTGTATGGAAAAAAATATGGAGCCGTTTCATCTTGTGTACTCAGTGGTGAGATTGATTCACTGTCTCCGTTGTTCGTCAAATTACTCTAATTCAGGTCATCAGACCTGTATTTTTAAATTAACCTAATTAATCAAATAACTATAAATAAACTTTTCCTCATAATCCTGAACTCTTTCCCACACTTTTTCCCACACCACTTTTCGTTTCTTGGACTTTGTCGTAAGTCTTCCTTTACAAAAACAACATTTTTTATGCCCAAAATTCATATTAATTAAAAAGATTTAATTAATTATGCAATATGAATGTACAATTAATTAATCAGTTGCAATTTTAGCAATCAAAATTTTAAAAAGACGAGAAAAATGCAAAAGTATTTTCCTTTTTTTAGGAAATTAAAAAAGCGCGCACACAAGGATTTTAACTGTACTCAGAATTGGCTCTAATGCATTCTATACATACCTAGACGCAATGAAATGGTAATTGAGCCCAAAACCATAAAAAATTATGCGTGTTCAATTTCCATTATTTTAACATTTCTAAAAATTGTAAAAATGTTATTAACAATCATCGTTGTTGCCTTGTTGGCAACTTATATTTTAACTAATATTTTTACGGATTTTAAAAAATGTTGTCCAAAAATTGGGAACAAATCTGTGATTTTGAACCCTTGAAATTCTCATACTAGATTTGTGTCCCAAATGTGTCCAACTTTATTCGACGCAGATTTATGCCGCCTATTAGAATTGCCAAAAAAGATTTGAAAATTCAAATGCTATTTTGTGCAGGGGCCCTTCAAAAGTGGTCCCAAAACTCCTCGAAAAGGGGTGCCCGGCTTTAAATTGTACTTCAATTCCAGCTTGTTCAGGCATGTTATAATGACACTGAGGTAGGCAGAAATTTGGCCCATTTTTGAATAAACAGAAATCCACTGCGTGACAAAGGCATAGAATTGTAGTGCCGAAATGAGGATCAACGGCATACCACGTCGAGGCTTGACATTTGGAATTCTTGAGGTCATCAAATAAGGTAAAAATGGTCGTCGAAGAATGGCCATGAAATTTAAAATGGTGACACAAGTCCCAATTCTTCGAAGTGTTATCAGAAATGAATAAAATCCTCCAGATTGTTTGGGCTCCACCAGCCCAAGTTCCAATTTTTCATGGAGAAGTTCCATGAAATTATTGATGAGAATGTGATGTTCCCTATAATGCAAAAAATTGTTGAGTTGCATCGATCATGGAATTCCAGAGCAGGAGAACATGTACTGCAGCCCAATTCTTCTTGGTGAATGAGAAGGGTCATTCATGACAGCCCATGACCAACCCAGAAAGAGATGAAACATGTACAAACTACACAAGAGGAATTCCGAGTAACAAATAAATTTTCGAATGGGTCCAGAGTCAAAAAGTAATTTGAAATTTGGTCTATCTTTCAATTCATAAGGAGTGACTCCACTTAGACAACCTGCTTTTAATCCTAGAATTAAATGATGAAATTCATTTGACCTATCAATGGCCTTTTTACTCTTTTGACTTGATGCCATCGTCTCTTTCTGATTGTGAGAACACTCCCTTTGGTTTTGCTATTGCCTAGGCTTTGATCGAATGACGTGATTTAAATAGAACGTACATGGCACTAAAATTAAAGTTAATTGTCTCACCTGTCCACCTGTTAACTTTTAACTTTGACATTCCCCATTGGAAAGGATTTAATTGATGTTGACTTATGTCTTTGTGAATTTTAAAACGTAGTAAAGGCTACACAAATCAAGTGTACTATTTGCCATGATAGTTTAAACAACTTTAAACGGTCCGTCCCTTTCTAGTTTAGTTGAAATCTCCATGCCCACAATTTCACTTTTGTACCATGTACATTGAAAAATAATTAAAAATTAATGAGGCAGAGTCAATTTATGTGTCTCCTATGGTCTTATTTTCGTTTTATGAATATTTTATTTGAGACATGACAGAGTGCGTCGGAGTCGGAATTTAGGGAATAAATATTGTGAGTTAATTAGCTCAATTTTTCCCACCATCTCTGGTTCAGCTCCAACTGACTTTAAAGAATTTAAATATAATTCTCTTGTGTGTGTTTTTCAGTTACCTAATTGATCATGTTTTGTAACAAGAACATTCCGTGCTTCACAATTAAAGTAATCGTATGTCATGATTTCCCTTAAAGAACTTTACAAGGGTTAGCAAAGAAGAAATTAATTTGAAAATAATACTATTTTATGTGTTAGCTTCACAGTAACTTAAATACAGTAGAAAATAACATGGTTACTCATTATAATAATGATTAATGAGCAAACAAAAAAGTCAATTCAATTTTTGGAGCCCAATTTTATACTTGGCATTAATCCTCAATTAATCCTTAATCTTAATAGATTAATTTTTTTTGAAATAAATACCCGCTTGTCACTGATTGACGAAACCGATTGACTGAATGAGCCATCAAAGACACCGTTAAAAGTGTCTACGGTGAGGGAAAATGAGGTCAAAGAGAACAAAGTGACATAAGGTGACCCCCAAGCAGAGAAGCCAAACAACAAAAACTAAATGGACATCCGAATCATTGAAAGACAAAACTTTGAATTCATCCACGGCCTCATCCTCCACTCCCAAAACTTTCCCCTCGACCTGTTTTCATTCCCCCGGAAATCGGATTTCATTCCATTTCTCCCAGAACCAATAAATCCCAGAACCCATCAAAATGTCCATTTTCTCCCCCAACAAATTTGGATGATACTTATCCAGCTCTTTTCTAACAAAATAATATTTGAATTTCATAAACGAGTCATCCTGTAGAATTTTTTTTGTTGTGGGAAAACTTTAAAGAAGAATTAATCCTCATTTCTTTTTTAAAAAGATGCCAATAAAATTCAAAATCTTTGGCTGGACTAATAAAAACCCTTTTGGGTTGGCTGAGGTCATTCCGAATCAGTTGGGTCAATTGAGGGAGACAAGTCCTCCATGAATTATTCAAGACTCTGGCCATCCTCACAAATTCTCTGTACGGTTGAGTGTACTGGCAACCAGACTCCTGGAATTTGATGGCCTTCCCGACTGGACAAAGTTTCCGACAATTGTTTTCATAATTTGTGAGATAGTCGAACGCCACTAAATGCCACCACTAAATGCACCAAAAAATCTTGATAGTATCTTTCAATAAAACGATGTACATATTGTAATTTTTCATAAAAATGGGCAACATTTTGGCCTGGCAAAACAATTAAAAATAAGAATACATAACAATTAACCTATGAAATTATTTGTTAAAAAGTGAGCTTGGACTAATACACAACTTTATAATACATAATTGTCATCAAAATGTTATAATTTGTGTATTTTTCAACACATTTAACAAATTACAATTTTAGCTCCAAAATAACAACAAGTGATTGCAAAAATGAATTTTTGGGTACGTAAAACTAGTAATTATATTTATATTTGCACTCCATCAATTAGTTGGGACCATTATCCAACTTTTGGAACAGCCATTTGGGCCAAACCGTCTTAATTGGCCTCACAATAATTAAAGTTGTGTTAAATATGGAAGGGGGCAGTTGGAGGCAAAGTCGTGCAAATCCTGTTTGCTTCACCTCCGTTGAAAATTTGTGATTGAGAATATCCACAAACTTTAGATGGAAATTGTTGAACGAATTTATTAGCTGCTTCTACATCTGCATCACCAGATTCTCTATGAGCTTTGACCCATTTGATGACATGTCTCTTTTTAAATTCGCTTATCCAATCAATTGTACACACCCAAGTGTTATTATTTTCTTTATCTAAAGTTTTGGCTATTTGATTAGCCTTTGACACTAGCATTTTACTTGTTACAAAGCAATTTAATTTTCTAATAGACGAAAACCAGTCATATAAGACAGAGCCAACGTCTGGTCTCGTAAAAAGACGAATTTTTTGTGTATTTTGTATGTCCCTTTTGAAATGCGTCTTCAATTTGTTGATTATTCTGTTCTACTCTCAAAACAACATTTTTACTGACATTAAACTCTCTTGCAACATCAGCTGGACTTTTTTTTGAAGGAGATTTAACATTTCCTTCTTTACAGCGATTGAATATTTCTTACGATGTATTTTATTGGCCATTTTAAGAAAAAAGAGAAAAAAAAATCATTTACATCGTTAAGTTTGAATGTGGTTCTAAAAAGATCATAGATGACGTCATCGGGTTAGAAATATTCTAACCTTTGTGTCAAAGATCTTAGCGTGACGTAACGCCCCCCCCCCCCTCACCTTTCACTTCAAGGATAGGGCCGTATAAAACCCGATTACTGTACTACATTTTTCTAACATGGACAATGGTTAAATATTGTGCTGTAGCCAAGTGAATTTATATTTATTGTACAGAGTCGGTTCTAGTCGTATTGTAAATGAAATGTACATGATAAATTAAACAATATGATGGTTTAATTATGGAGAATTGTTTGTTGTACCATGTGAAGGTTAATTATAAGCAGTCTGTGACATGAAATAAGTTGAGGAACAAATAAATATAAGAACAGTTCATCTTGCAAGTCTCTTTGAGAATGATCAAGAGAGAAATGATCTGAACATATTCGGCAATTATCCACATTAAAACGAGTCTTTTCGTTTGTGTTTTGTCACCCATAATTTACACCATGGTTTATCTTTCGTTGGAAATCGATGGAACAGTAATCCATTTCCTCCGTAATTTGAGCAAGTGGCTACAGCACAATATGTAACTTTTTTTAAACTGCATGCAAATTGTAATTAAAATGTTTATTTGCATGAAATTGTTGTGGAACAAAAGAGAGGAAATATGTCAGAATCATGGTTTTTACGACGGGGTCCAGGAGAGTAAAAACACAGTGTCAACACAAAAAAAAGATTCTACAAGCACCGTCAACTAATTGACAAGGATGTTATTATATCACTTATAAAAATGATGATTAAAGTGGCTGAAAAATCACAATTTAAATTGACTACTTTTGTCAAAATTCCATTAAGATCAAGTGGAGAATTCTCTTCGCGCTATTTTTACACGGTCAGTTACGTCACACTAGGGGATTTTCCCTCCTCGTTTCTCCCTCAAATCAACTCTCTGCTATCAACCGAACCTATGTATTTAACTATCCTTGATTTTGATTTGGCAACAATTAAAATAATTGGCAATAATAATTATTATTACTGATTATGACTAATAAATTATTTAATTTAAAAATTTCAGTGATCCTTCAACTCACCCTGAGAATTCTAATTGTGTGGGGGAGTTTAATTGAGAATGTGCAAAAAATTTCACAATACAAAGAAATCAATTTAGAATGTCAACTACCATTAAATTTGCTTGAATTAAAAAAATTAAGTTATAGTTGGCTCCGCAAAATTAATAATGGACCATGGACCAGTCTTTCCATTGACAGTCAAGTTTTTGGCCAATCGTACAGGTAAATTTAATTAATTAATTTTGTCTGACTCAATTATTTAAGTGATTTAATTATTTATTTGCAGACTGGACACTCAATTAAATGAAGGCCAGTATCACCTCAAAATTTTAAATGTGACTTACAATCAAGATAATGGAGTTTATAATTGTAATGTGGATCATGTTGACACTCAAATTAAATTGATTTACACAATTAAATTTCATCTCAAAGTTCTCCTCAGGCCAACCCTGCCCTCCATTTTCCCCCTCCAGCCAAAAGCAACTCAAGGCAGGGAGATTGCCATCACGTGCTCAACCATTGGCGGGAATCCTAGTCCCACCCTCACATGGTATCATAATGACCAAATTGTGGACCCCAGAAATGTGACCTTGAGGAAAGGAAATGGACTAAATAGTCTGACCACTTCAATAATGACCTTGACCCCAGATAAAAATTATCATCACAATTTATTTACGTGTAAAGTGACCAGTGAGGCCTTGGGGGAGGACGTTTGGGAGAAAACTGTGAGACTTGAAGTGAATTGTATGTTTCTGTAAATATTTAATTGGCAATTAAAATTAGGGATTTAATTTATCCATTTTTGAAATGTAGATTTTCCAGTAGTGAGCGTTGGGCCACTTTTGGTAGTAACGGTGAGGATGGGGAGTCGAGTTAAAATTTATTGTAAGGTGGATGCCAATCCTCCAGTCAAGTTTGTCACGTGGACTAAAAATGGACTCCATTTTGACACCAAAAATTATTTTATTTTGAACATTTTCAACGTTTCTAAACAGGTAATTGAATTACATAATTAAAAAATTAATTGTAGTCAATTGAAGAATGATGTGTAGGATGAAGGGCGGTATGCATGCTTGGCGGATAATAATTTGGGGAGGTTGGGAGAGTCCAGCCTAACTTTGCACGTCATTCCCAAAAATCATCTCATGACAATTAGCAAAGGTAACTATTTTTTATTAAGATGAAACTAAGTACAGGTGAAATTAAATTATCTTTTTGTTGTTGCAGGAATTTCTCTGCCATTTTCGTTTTTGTTGCCTCAAATTGAAATTTTGTTGATAATTTTTTTTCTGTATGTGTAATTCTGACAATTTTGACAAATTTATCGTATTGTCGGGAAGGTGAAAGGTCGGGTCAGGGATCGTCTAATGTGCAATTATCTTCATAATGAAAGATGACAGCTTTTACCCATCATTGCCAATTCCCACAAATTATTTTTTCTAATTTTTATACCAAGTCAATAATTCTGTTCAGCCATTTCAAATATTTAACTATTTTATTACATTTTATATCTCTTAATTGACCCCACAAGGGGTCTCCCCTTGGCATTACAATTAATTTAAATGTTTTCCATTTATGGGCCTCTCACTCAAAAACAATGCGATGCGCCACAGTGGGATTGAGTCCCAGGCCACTCACGGTCACCTCCCCTGATGTCGTGGTGGTCACGGGGTATAATTCTCCATCGACTGTAACCGATGTGAGTCCCCGAGATGACCCCAAAATTCTGATAGAGTCCAAGGTCAAGGCCCCCATGGGCTCCCAGCCATTGTTCTCAACGACCGTGATCAACTCGTTCAGAAAAAATCCGTAAGTGGCTAAGAAGTATTGACCAGACTCGACGGGATCTAAAACATAATTAATTAACTACAATAATTGCAATTGTAAAATTAAAATAATAAATTATTTATTATTTTAGTTGTTTTAAAAATTAGAGAATTGGTTAAATTAGTTGAAATAAATTACCCAAGAGTTCACCATCATCATAATAAAGTCTGCCCACAGCTTCTTCTTTGTCATCCAGGGTGATGATGAGACCAAATGGATTCTTGCGCGCATGATCTGTTGTCGTTGCATTCCCCTGAGTGGGAAGTATGACCCCACCACGGACGTGAACATTGATATGATCCAAGGGCGCGTCCACTGTGACCTGAGTACTCCGTGCATTGACCTCAGCCCCGTCGTAATAATTGTACCAGCGGGCATCAGGGAAGTAAATATTGACGGACGTGGCTCCCTCCTCAACGACGGGAGAAATCATGAGACCTATACGAAACATTTATTTTACAAACTGAACAAATCCTAGAGCGCGCTTTTTAAAATGACCTGTTCCCCAAAGGAATTGAGTGTCAATATCCACAGCTCGAGAATCCAGTGGGAATTCATGGAATAGCGGGCGTGCCACGGTCCCGCCCAGGGTAAAATGTTCATAGAATAATGTGTACAAATAGGGGAGGAGCGTGTACCGGACTTCTAGTGCTTTCCGGGTTGAGGCTGCCACTTCCGGACCGAAGAATCCCGGATCTTTATAAATTAAACTAATTTTATATTTAATATTTTAAATTAATTATTAAGTGTTGGCTATTTTGTGTACCCTGTGGCTGATTCCCAATAGCGTTGTGATTTCTGTAAGACAATTAATTTTGCCGCCATTTCAAAAATTTTAAAAAAGTTTTTGTAAAAAAATTAAGAGTACCTTGAAAATGGATAAAAGGCTCCCAGTTCAGACCAACGTTGACATAATTCAGCCTGAAATGATTTTTAATACAATTTTAAAGTTGAATTTTGTTAAAAAATTGATAAAAATTAGAATTTTAACCTCGGCATTTCCATTATGGCCGCAGATATCGGGGCCAACGAAAGGGATGCCAAAATGGTTGAACTGGAGCATTCCAATGATGGACACTTTCAAGTTATACCAATTACTGAAGTTGTCCCCCAGCCAATGTGATCCCCACCGACCAGTTCCGATGTAAGTTGACCGGCTCAGAACGAAACCACGTTTACCTGGACGTGCTGCTAGAAGCCCACTGTTAAAATGGTTCATTTTAATTATTTTAATTATTGGCACTCTTATAAATAAATATTTACGCCAAAGTGGGTTCAGTTTCCAGCCATCCGTAGATGGAGTGAGTGTCGTATTGTCGACTGACACTGTCCACGTGGTCCATACACAGCGTCTGCGTGGGCAGATAACCCCCGCTAATTTCTGAATGAAACCATAATTATGGTAAAATATTAGGCTTTAATTTTTACTAAAGTTACTTGTCGTGTACGGCGGGTTGTTCCATCTATTTTCAGCGCAGCCCTCTGCATCTCCATTTTCGAAATTCGCGGGCTCATTCTGATAATTGCAATTATTTTTGTTAATTAAAATACTTTTAAATTATTGTAATAATTTATTTTTGGAATTAAAAATGGATACCATGTCAATCCAAAGGGCATCAAATTCCAAAATTTCATGAAATTCTTTGATGAGCTCAATCCACCAATGGCGGGTTTCATTTTTTGCAAAATCCGGGAAGGTCGAAGCCCCATTTGGCCAAACCCGGCCCATTGCCACGCTACCGTCAGCACGTTTAATCCAAACGTCCAACTCACTGCCCCAATCGTACGGCTTGTAACTTCCCACGGGTTCCTCAGCGGCAATGGCGGGATCCTAATTCGACAATAATTTAGTACTAATTATTTTAATGTTTTAGAAAAAAACTAGTTACCAAAATGGTCATGAATTTAATTCCCCGTCCTTTAAGCTCTTTGACGTACCTAAAATACAATCGAAATTTAAATATAAGTTAAATAATTAATTAAATATAATTTGTAATTACTCGGCTAGTCCGCCGAATCGATCGGGGCTGACGGTGAAGTCTTTCCTCCCGTCCATAATGTCAATGTCACCATAAATGACATCCTGCAACCCAAAAGATTAAAGTATTTTTTTAAAATAAATGGCATTGACCTTTGACCTTACGTGAGGGATATTGTACTGAGCTGTTCTGTCAACCACTTCTTGCATGGTCTCAAGATTGTCATAACCGTATTTACATAACTGTAAACATTAAATAAATTAGGCGGGAAATTCAATTTTATATATTGTTCAAGTTAATTGCAACTAAATATTTAGACCCAAAATTATTTAATTTACTTGGAATCCAAGGGCCCAGTAGGGTGGTATGGGCGTGCGTCCCACAGCCTAAGGTAAAATAAAAAATTGTCATTTAATGGTGCCCTTTGATTTAATTTAAATTTTGATCAAGTTACCTGAGTATACTGTTGTACAGTATTTTCAACAGTGGGTCCCAAAAAGAAATACAAATCGAGAATCCCACCAATCGTCCGGTACAAAATTCCAGGAGATGGCAGCATGACAAATTCTACAAAATTTTAATTTCCAATTAGCCAGTTAGTTATATTGTTTGAAAAATCTGTATTGTTATTTAAATGACCTTGGGCGTTGCTGTTGATGAATGCCACGGAGTGGGCGTTGCCATCATTCTCGAGGACAGTGTAGTATGGCTATACCAATTAAATTAATTAACAATTCAATTAATTCATAATCTGAATTCTGGACACAATTATCAACTTACATGGACGCCATAGAGGTTAGCATTGCCCTGAAAATATTCACATTAATAATAGTGGATTTAATTAATTAAAATTAAATTGTTTTACATTTGGCGCCTGGCCGTTGGCAAAAAGGGGATAAACCGGGAATTTTTCAAAATGATGCCTCAAGCTCGGTTGTTCATTCTCCCCAATCCCAAACAAATTTTCGTTGGGCAATTTTGTACTGATTTGTAAAAACTGATCCGAAAATGTCAGACCACCCAGCCCCGTGTCAAACAGAACTTGACCGCTTGACCGTCTCGTGACTTTGAACGAAAAAACGGGCTCATTTGTAAACGTCACTTGGTACTTCAAATTGGAGTTCCCTCCCGGAGCGAAATCGACTCTCAAGGGAACTTGATATCTCTCACTGCCATCTGTAATCTATTTTCAAAAAATTTTAATTTGAACTTGGCGCTCATTAGCTTAGATAATTAATTTTGAATTCACTTTAATTCTGAGACGATCATTGGATTGGAACTGAGCCTCCAGAGTCAAAATGTCGGAGTCGGCCCCAAACATGGAAATATTGGTGGCTCGTTTGAGAGTGACCCTGTACACAAAAAAAGTCACGTGACCATATGGTTGATTTACATAATTTTAATTAAAAATAATTGAGAGTACTTGACACCATCAGCGGATTCCTCCGGAACTCCTTGCATTTTGTAGCCATACGATTTGGGGAGAAAACAAATTGGGACATTCCAGTCCCCAATGTCCGCATCACAAAAGGTACACCCCAAGTTCTCACACTCCGTCCGAATGTCACTACCCGCCAAGGGTCCCGGGTGACAGTCCAGTCTCTCGGTGTAGGGTAAACATTCCTGAGCAGCTCCTGCACAATTTAATTAATTAAATTGCAAATTAATTTTGTAATTTATTATTTTACCTAGAGCAAAAAGTAGGGACGTGATGACACAAAGAAGGGACTTCATTTTTAATTGTACTAATTGGGTTAGACTGTCCACCCTTTAAATAAATATTGGCCAGACATTAATTAAATGGTCCATCAATCATGATTAACTCTCGAGTTGAAATTCAAGTGTTTTTGGCCTTCATAAATTACTTTGGATCTCTCTCAAGCTTTTGTGGATGAACCCATTAAAATGTTTATCATTTGACAGGCGTGGACAATGAGTCAAATTTTTATCGTCAAAAGTAAAGAATGTCCTATAGCAAATATACATCCTAACCTAACCTAGAGGTCAACTTGACCTTACTAAAATCATGATCTTTACACAGAATGAAATTCCTTTGTATAAAACACTGCGCCCATAATTGAACATTTTGAAATTATTTAATAATGACTTTTAATTCATGATTTTTATAATTTGAATTAATTTAAAATTGATAATTTTTGAATTCCCAGTCACTGGGTTCATAAAATTGGGTGATTACAATAAAGGAGGGAAAATTAGAATAATTGTGGGTTGAAAATGATATTGTAGAATTGAAAGATGATTGAGAGCATGTCCTGGATGGTCCTTTTAACCGACTGTGACGTAGAAACAATAGTCGGCTACTTGGCACTTGTTGTTGCCACTTTGAATCCTCATGAAACCCTGCAACATTCAAATAAAAACATGTGATGATTTGTCCTCTAAATAACCAATAAAATGAAGAGGGTCCATCATTTTACTTTCTCTCCCCAGGTGGTGTCCCAACTGTTCTTTATTATAAAGAAGCCCTTGCCATAGCCAATGATGTGGACGGCATGATTAATAGCCCCAGCACAACCAGAGACATAGATTCCGGACTTGTAGCGAAACCAGTCATCATCCACTGCCACTGCCACACCCACCGGTCCATACTTGGCACAAGCATCCCTCAATACGCTCTCCTTGGTGGCGTTGGTTGCACTTCTGGCTGCGGCACATGATCCTGTACTCAAAATATTGACAGATTGGACTGCCCGAGCTCCCCGATTGGCTGGACAGGCTCCCTGTTTATTTTTGTAGGGGTAGGTGCTCTCAGAGGCCATTCCATAGTTCTCGACTTGTTTCAAAGAATTCGTGTACCAACCACCGTCACATCTACCAAGACAAAGAACCAAAGAATGCTTTAATGGGGCTAAATACTATCATAAATATTGTTCTATAAAGGGGCCAATAGATGGAGGAGTACCCCTTGTTTTCTGGGGTACAGTCCAACAATTCTTGTTTGCTAAGAGTCAATATTTTATCCGTGGCCATGGCGTAGGCAGACTCGACTATGCCAGAAGTTGAAAAAGTGACCTGTACCACCCACAAAATTGGTAAATGTCACTCTTTAAATGAACAAAATGTAAAGACACGAACACAAGAGCCACAGGTTTGCTGATTGGGCACAGGTCCCACAATATTGCGCCCGCCTTGGGTTCTCCAGTCGAGGGTGGCTGGTGTGGAGGACAGTCCTCGGTCTTCAATCATCACATTCTGGGCATCTTCCTCTCCCGTCCTGCTACCAGTCTCCAGTGGCTTCAGTCGACCCAACAACTCCTCCGCAGTCTACCAATTTAAAATTCCAGATTGGAGTGACCTCTTTAGGTAGTCTCTTGAATTTAGTCAAAATAGGGTAAACGTACCATGTCGGTGAATTGATTGACGCCCATTTGCCATGTGACTCCTCCCTCATCAAACTTTAGATTGTGTTGGACGGTCCGTAGAACGACATGTACAAAATTTTTGATTCTTGTTTGAAGCTCTTGAGGCTTCAAATTTTGAGTCTTGTTGAACATATTCTGTCAAATGGGACAATTTTGATTAATTAAAACAGTGGGGAGCGTAACATGTTAACTAGGAACCATTGAATGGTTCCTAGCCCTTTGTCATGGTTCCTAGTAAAATGCCCCATTGCTATGTACATTTTACAAATATATGAAATGGGACCTTTTCCTTAAGACACAAAGTGAAGGCACATGCCACGAAGGCTTCTCACTTCGGGTTCATTTGGATTTTCCTTGTTTTATTTATATTTCTGCGTCGAGCTTTTAAAAAAACGTTACTCCTGTCGTTGTACCTTTCACACATGTTTCTTGAAGCCCTTGAAAATGGACTTTATTTAAAGAGATTTATTTAAATTCACATATATATGCGGGCTATTGGGTTATTTTATAAATAGAGAATTCTATTTTAGACCGGCAACGACGACATGACCACTGCCCCCATTTTTTTAAATTCATTTCTCATGCCTCTTTCACAACACAATGAACTCAGGTTCTAGAACAAGATTTTACATTTTTCGTGATTAATTAAAATTTTATTGCTCCGTAATTATGCCAACCAGTAAGAAGAAGGCTGTCAATTTTGACCACAGCAAAAAAATAGGAAATCACAGCAAAAAAATAGACAATCACAGAAAAAAATATATGCCACAGCAAATATGTAGTTAGCACAGCAAAAAATGAGAAGTCACAGCAAATAATTAAATCAGCACAGCAAAAAAATGACAAATCAAGGCAAATAAATTAAACGTCACAGCGAAAGTAGTCCCAGCAAAATAATAAGAAATCACAGCAAAAAAGACTAATCACAGCAAATTCAGTAGTAGCAAAATAGTTAAAAATAACACCACAATTTTAATTAATAATTTGAAATATTCGTTATATGGCAAATTTATTGAGAAAATGGGAAGGAGCAATTTATTGAAATAGTCACATTTTCCGGCCGGTAATATCAACTTTGATGAGTAGGCCGCGGCCACCTTTCGACCGAATTTCGTTGAAAAAATGACAGTCAGGTGAACACGTTTGGTTTCGGAAGTGAAAAAAAGTTTGTTTTTACTGTATTTTTTCACTAGCGCATAAACGTGTTTTCCAAATGCTTGTCATCAAAAATTATTTCATTGAATAGCGGTCAACCAAACTTTCCGCAAAAGTTCCGCAAGTAAAAATTTCCGCATGGTATTATGGGAGGCGGATAAACGTTTAGCTACTCTAAGCTATAAAATCAAAATCTCCGCATGATCAAAATTTCCGCAAGGTATTATGAGTGGCGGTTATACTTATAGCTACTCTACGCTAGGGAAATCAAAATCCAGCATAGAGTAGCTAACATTTTACCCGCTTGCCAAAAATGTGGAAATTTGTTCGCTTGGAAAATGTGACTATTTCAATAAATTGCTCCTTCCCATTTTCTCAATAAATTTGCCATATAACGAATATTTCAAATTATTAATTAAAATTGTGGTGTTATTTTTAACTATTTTGCTACTACTGAATTTGCTGTGATTAGTCTTTTTTGCTGTGATTTCTTATTATTTTGCTGGGACTACTTTCGCTGTGACGTTTAATTTATTTGCCTTGATTTGTCATTTTTTTGCTGTGCTGATTTAATTATTTGCTGTGATTTTTGGATTTTTTGCTGTGACCTCATTTGCTGTGACTTCTCATATTTTGCTGTGCAAAGTTATTATTTTGCTGTGATTTACTGATTTTTTAGCTGTGGCGAATTTGCTGTTATTTCCTATATTTTTGCTGTGACCATATATTATCCCCTAAGAAAAATTCACGTCAAAAAGTGCTGGCAGCAGCTGCCGTCAAATGTAAAAAAAAATTGACGTACTATTTGTGAAAAAACCTCGTTTTGCAGAATCAAGTGACATCTCTGCTCTCAGCTACACATTTTCATTTAACGCTTAAGGACCCGGTCAATAAAATGAGTGTATGGATTTGTGAGTAAAAAATTAAGTTTTTGGTCAGAGATTGGGACTCTTCTACTGAACCGATTTTCATGTATGAGGTCTCAAATCAACTCTTGGAATGTTCCATATCGTTGAGATTATGACCATACCTGCCATTTTAAGGGTCCAAAAGTTAATTCAAACAAAGGTCCACATGAATAAATGAGTATTGCTTGGCAACATTTTTGAGTCAACACATTTTTAATTTCAAAAAAACAAGGGAGAAAAAAATTGCTCACAATTTGATACAAAAACTGTCTTGGATACTGGACCAAAAAGTGACAATGGAAGGGGTCACGCGGTTGACCTTTTGAATCCTTCAAATGGCAAATATGATCATAAACTCAACACCATGTCCTCGGGGACATTCCAAGGGTTGATTTGAGCCCCCATACGTGAAAATCGGTTCAGTAGAATCGTCACAATCTTTGACCAAAAACTTAATTTTTTACTCACAAATCCATACACTCATTTCATTGACGGAGTCCCTAACATGATGACAAACGTAGTGTCTTTTTTCAAAATTTTTTGCCCTTTTTTAATAAAAAGGTTCGTAGTCCAATTTTCTTAAACTCCCCACTGAACTAAAATGACTCCCCTTTTTTAAATTTTTAGAAATAAAAAACTAACCGCGTAGGTTGCGTAGACGAGGGAGCTTGTTGCTGGGCTGGCAAAAAGGGATTTCACGAAATTTAAAGGGTTGACCATGGGCAGCATCTTGTCAAATGGTGCTGGCACCACATTTGCCCCCAAGATGGTGTTGATGGATAATTCGCTAGTGGGGATTTTGGGCATGGAAAAACCTGTAATTTTAAAAACCAATTAATTTTACTCAGCTGAATTATACTTTTAGAAAAAGGTGGACTTACCAGTTGAAATTGTGATGGCACTAAGGGCCAAGGCGGCTATGAGCAAAACCCGCATGGTGAAGTTTTGATTTGAAAAAATGGATCCAAGTTGGAGGAATGAAAAGATTGCAAGTGATGCTGTGACTGGATCAACTTGGGCTTTTTATATGAATCTCCCACAGTTAAAATTAATATTCATCCATCCTCTAATTAAATCATCAATTTCATGACTTCATTTAAATCACAATGAACTTTTGCTCATTTTTCATTCAAATTATTAAAAATTTCAATGTTAATTGAATTATTCAAATTGTGGGTAATAATGGGAGTGGATGAGCATTATTTAGTGTCCTTGATCCTTGCAAATAATAATTATCTCACAGATGAGCAGTTTCATAATCCTGTAGGGGCTCCGGGTAAAATTCCATTACGTTACATGGACGTTCATTTTCGGGCAATAAAACAGCCCGGGCTATTTTTGGTCAAAGGGTACTAAAATTTAACGTTATTTGGTCTACAAATAAAATTTCTACTCATGAGTCTACTCCAATAAATTCAACACTTTTTATTCCTATTAATTTACATTAATTTACAGCCCAAAATTTGGTACAGAATTTTATGCTAATGTTTATAAAAATAATTTATTAATTTAGCCGTTGGTCAGTTGTTGATATCAAGTCCAATGGTCATAATAAATGACCCCCCTCCCCTGTTGGAAGGGGCATGCCCGCATTGAATTTGTGTGCCTGTAGATATTGGATGAAAAGGGACAGGTGTGACTTTTGTGGAGATAATTTATGATGGAGCAGTTGGTGGAGTTAAATTATGCATGAGTTGGGCCTCCATTCAGGCACTCCAGGTGGAGTCTTCATTCAGATTGATTTAATTATTATGACAAATTAATTAAATTGATTTGGTAACCAATCCTGCATACATTTACAAATTGTCAAAATGTCTCATTACAAATTTAAGTTTCCTCTCCCTCAACATGCAATTTGTTGTGGATGCCCACAATTGAATAAATTCATTGCCCTTGAAATTTCAAATTGGTGACCCCACAAAAGGTGAAAGGGAGTTAAATAATAATTAAAAAATAAATTTATTTACAATAAATTTTATTCAACATGAAAAATATTACTCTAAGCCTCACTTTTGTAATCGCAAATATTATTTATTTACATTTTGTCATATAAATTGACTACATAACCAGCAATTTTAAATTCTCCCGCACCAGCAGGAACGATGCCACGTGGTTTCAGACTCTTTTTTTGCTTCGGCCAGAGAGGTACGAGTCATAAAAGAATTTGCCAAATAAGAAAAGGTACGAGAAGCCAATGCCAAAGGCCCAATACACATAAAAGTTGGTCACGGTGCACTCATTTCCGGCCCACTTTTGGCCAAAGGCGTAGCCATGAATGACCAAGCCAATGACAAATTGGGTCAATTGAATGGCCGTAATGGACATGGCGATGGGTTTCGGGATTTTGACTTGCATGGCAGTGAGGGTGAAGTAAGTGTACATGAACCCATGGACGGTGCTATTGAGCACAACCCCCCAGGCCGCTGGGGACATCATGTCTTTATTTGCTATCCATCCCAAGGTCAACACACTTATGTGGTGGTACTTAAGGTCAAAGATCATGTGACGTAAAATCTTCATGGGATTAGAAATGTTTTAAATTGTTGGAGTACCAGTGGAGGAAAATGAGGGGTCGTTTGCGGAGGACAATAAAGATGGTAGATGGTGTCCCCCAACTCCACAATTTTGGACAAAACAAAGAGAACGGCCAAATAATGAACATTTGGGGTCACAAGGTCACTGGAACACAATCCACAATTACACCAAATTTTAAAATATGGAATAAAAAATCAACTCACAGGTTCCCACAGGCAGACGAATGAAACTCATGCGTCTTTAAAATGTCCACCACTGCCAAAATGGTCACAGCTGAACATTTTATGGAGATAATGGCGACACTGAAATTCTAAAGAATGAGCGGGATTTTGAGGTCAAAGGCCTTGTGACCTTTCATCCATTCCCTGAGTCCAAAGATGACGATGACGTGAATGATGGAGGCGTAGATGCTGATGGTCCAGTTTTGTTGAAACCGAGAAGGTTGCCTGGTTTCAACAAAACTGGACCATCAGCATTTACGCCTCCATCATTTACGTCATCGTCATCTTTGGACTCAGGGGGTTCACCGACGACTCAACTTCTCGCAACTCAACTTCGCGACAACTCAACTTCCCCATTACACCTTCTCGACGATACATCTTCCCGACATTTCAACTTCTCCACAACAACTTTGGAGCATTACAACTTCTGCCACAACTTTCCGACATTACAACTTCCCCAAATTACAATTTATGCCACAAAAAACTTTCGGGTCAAATTATTTCCCAGTTCACGCCTAAACCATGTCCCTCCAAAATCTTTAAAACAGATAAAGGAAGCTCCCAGTTTAAAAAAAATGAACTTATTGTTTATAAACATAACATTAGACTTATGATTCTTCATGAGGCACATTTTTTTGATAAAAAAATCAAACAACACAGACAAAATTAAATTTCAAAACTACAGTGCAGGGCCCCACGAGAAAGTTTCTTCTTTTTTCAAAGGAAGATTTGTCTCCTGTCCACTAAATATCCATCAAACACATGACCACGCTTTCCTTTCAAAAATTGTAAACCTACCCGTGGGACGCTGTAAAATATTTTATTTAAAAAGCTGAGACAGACATTAACGTTGACAAAACACTAATTATATAAATTAACGACTATCCAAAAATATTCTATGTATTTTTATAATAATATAGTTTGGGGAGAAATCTTCCCATATTCAATATATTATTTATTGTCACTCGACAAAGAGAAAATCCGGTGAAACTTTGATGGACGATTAAATTTTCGCTGCAAAAATCCAGAAATTATTTCTTTTTCAAAAAAATTCACCGCAAACCCTGTAAAATGTATATTTTTAAAATAATTATTAAAATCAGAATTTAAAGTAGATTGTGAAAATATTTTGAAGTTTGCCAAAGTTGGATATAAATAATTTATTTTAAAAATCACGTGTTGTGATTTTGATGAAGAAATTGTAATTTGTGAAATGCGTTGAAAAGTATACCAGTTGAAGTACAGTTTTGAACCCATTTAACACATCATAATTTCATCATTAATATCACAAGTGATTTTTAAAATAAATTATTTATACAATTATGATAATTAATAATAACTAAAGTTGCACTACCGCAATTAGTTGAGACCACTATCCAACTTTTCGAATAGCCATTTTGGCCAAACTGAACTAATTGACCTCACAATAATTAAAGTTGTGTTAAAAAAATGGAGGGTGAAATCAAAAAAATGCAAAGAGGCAAAATAGCTTTAAAATTAAATTTTACCCCTAACAGGTTGATTGTACATGGCCAATAAAAAATACAAGGTGCCAATCTCATGTAGGGTTGGTAAATACGCGACCCGAACGGAACGGGACGGGACCGTCCCATTCCAACAAAATACAACAAGTTATCATGGTGACATAGAAAAATACTTATGTACTCATGTGCAAAATCGGATCTGGACGCGACCGTTCCGTTCCGGTTGAACCCGACCGGGATGGATCGGAACGAATATTTTTATGGGGGGAGATCAGTATGAGGGGATTTTAGTACAAAAAGTCCGATCCCATCCCATCCCATTCCATTCAGATCCATCCGGAACAGATTCCACTTTAGAAAACCTTTGAAATATATTCACATTTTCATGTAATAATTAA
>JAQIVZ010002523.1:0-20103 GCA_034700945.1 Arrhopalites spinosus
TTAATCGAGAAGTGGAATTGCAAAATATTCAAGAATTAGTCACACCAAAAATAAAATTAATTTGGCTATTTTTTTGTACACAAAAGGCTACACGAATAAAAGTCCCCCGTGATGTCGAGTCCACTGTTTAAAAATAAGAACAATTTTTTTTTTGAGAAACACTTTTTCCGCAGGGACACAACACAAGTAAAGAGGAATAATTTTTTTGGTTCTTCAACAAGTTACAAAATCCCTTTGAGTGTACAAGAGAACAGAGTAGATTACCTGATAGTACAGTTTCAAGTAAAAAGATATGAAAGTTCTAAGATATGTATATCCCCCTCTCCCCTTCCCTATATCTGTACATATTACAAATGAAAAAAACACGTGTACAGGCAGTAGGTGAGTGAGACAAAAATTTGCATCTCATTTCCATTTGATTGCATTCACAATCATCCATGAGTAAAAGCCACAAATTCTCCTTTAGGGAGGAGAAAGCACCCTCCCCCCTCTTGCTTTTACATGAACACATAACACATAAGCTTTTTCTTCCTTGTGTAAAATTTAGACGTTTAGACGTTTTGTTCTAATGAACAAAGAGATTTAGCCATTGAAGAGCGTCTGTAAAAGCGCCAAACTATGAAAAAGCCATGTGAGTTTTTTTTTCGTGAATGAAGGTTTTTTGTCAACATTTAGAAATTAAATTATGGGGACCTCGAGATTAATAATCAAAAATCTTCCAAATTCCGTAAGTTGATACAATTAAGCTATATTGAATTGAGTTAATTAATAAATGTTGTAGATCAAATTGATTGAATTTTTATTATAATCTTTAGGCAACTGACGTCAAAGTTCGGGAATTATTTAGCTGTCGTGGCAATGTGACTGATGTACAATTAAAGTACACTCCGGATGGACAATTTCGGCATTTTTGTTTTGTTGGATATAAAACAGCAGAGGAAGCAGAGAGTGCTCGAGAGTATTTTCACAATACATATTTTGGTGCATCAAAGATACAAGTTGAAGCTTGTGCGAGTTTAGGTAAGGGTTCTTACAAATAATTAATTCAAACATTTTTCCAAATAAGGGTATACATACAAGTAGTTTAATTTAATGCTTTTCAATTTTTATTAGGTGATGTCAATAAACCAAGAGCATGGAGTAAATATGCTGCTGAAAGACAACAGAAACAAAAACCACAAAAGAGAGAGGAGGAAGGGGAAGAGCCAAAACCAAAAAAGAAGAGAAAAGAGGAAGAAATATTAGAAAAATGTAAAGAAGATCCAACATTTGTGGAATTTCTAGAGTCCCACATAAAAAAGTCAACTTGGGGAAATGACACTTTGATAGAAGACTTGGAGTCACAAATCATTGGAAAGTCCAAGAAAAAGAAAGACAAGGAAGTGGCTTCAGAAACGGTTGACGACAGCAAAGAGTCAGCTCCAGAACCCGAAAAATCCGACAGTATAATCAAAGAGGAAGCCAATAAATCTAAAAAGAAGAAACCAAGAGAGAAAGTAGTACCTGACAAGGAATTTTTTACTGTGAAATTAAGAAATTTACCTGAGAAAGCTCGAAAGAAAGATTTGAAAGCATTTTTTGCCCCATTAAAGCCTAAATCCATCAGGTATGAAATTATATATTCTCATACTATGCTATTTTGTATGATGTGAGCATACAATTATTTATCTTCCTTTGTTTTATTTATTTAGATTACCACCAAGTTTCCGTGGTATAGCATACATTGGATTTGCCACAGAGGCAGAGATGAATAAAGCATTGTACAAGAATAAGGGATTTTTAATTGGAACTCAAATAGCAGTCAAGAAATACGAGTCAACGAAGCATGTAGAACAACAACAGCAGAGTAAAAAGAATCGTTGGGCGGAGCAACAGACTGATTTAGAACGTGAGACAGAAACTGTGGGTGAAAGTGGTAGAATATTTATACGAAATTTATGCTATGAAACTACTGAGGTGGATATCAGAGAACTATTTGAACAGGTATGGTGGTCATAAAATTCTATAATGCATAATGAACAAAAAAAATATATACGAGTATCTTATTTCATGATAAAATTATATTTTAAACAATATATTTACAGTTCGGTCCTGTAACAGAAGTACATTTACCGGGTAATTAAATAATGCCAAACTACATTTACTTACGTATTTTTAATTGATGTATGGCAATGTTTTAACTTGTAACCTCTTTATGTTTCAGTGGACAAACTAACTCGTCAACTAAAGGGTTTTGGTTTCATTTCCTTTTTATTACCTGAACATGCTGCCAAGGCCTTTAATGAGTTGGATGGTACAATAGTTCATGGTCGTATGCTTCATCTCCTTCCAGCAAAAAGTAAAGAAGAAGTTTCATTAGATGATGTCAATGCAGGATCCTCGTATAAAAAAACTAAAGAACTTCAAAGGAAGAAAACTGCGGGTACGTTTTGATAAAAAAAACTATTTTCTGCAAGTTTGATGCCTCATAGTTAATTGTTTTATGATTTTTTTAGGACTGACATTTAATTGGAATACACTATTTTTGGGACCGAATGCTGTAGCTGATGTTATAGCAGATAAATATAATGTATCAAAAGAAGAATTGTTATTAGATAATACAGATGATCGGAGTAAAAACGCTGGGAGTGTCGCCGTTCGTAAGTGAAAAATTTTTGTTATCAAGAAAAAGTTTCGTGAGTGCAATGCAATGTCATGAAGTCTTTTTTCTCTCTTTTCACATGTTTTCTTTCTTATTCAACCGGACTATAGGCATGGCTTTGGCTGAGACGGAAATTGTATCAGAGACTAAGAAATTTCTTGAGAATAATGGTGTATACTTGGGTGTCTTTGAGGTGAGTACAGTAATGAAAAATTATTACTATTAACAATGGGCGCCTAATAAACATAGATTTCATATTTTAATGTTTATGTGTCATGTAGGGAAATATGGGGAAAAATCCAAGGTCCACTACTTGTTTGCTGGTAAAGAATCTTCCACCAAGAACAAGTGCACAAGAATTGGATGAATTATTTGCTAAGCACGGTGTCATTTCTCGAATTATTTTACCTCCTTCCGGCATAACGGGTATAGTTGACAGCTACTTTTTTGCAATCCATGTACTAACAAATTCTTCTACATTATCATGACAAGTTTTCTTTTTTTTGTAGCAATTGTCGAATACATTGAACCAGCAGAAGCTCGAGCAAGCTTCAAAAAACTTGCCTACACAAAATTCAAAAATCTTCCTCTCTACTTGGAGTGGGCTCCTATAAATATATTTGATCCAATTAAATCTGAGCCAAAGGATAAAGAGGAGGCTTCTAGTAATCTACCCAGCAAATCGACTTCAATGGAAAATGTAGATAATGATCAACAATCTCAGACGGAAGTAGAGCCCAAGAAAGAGAAGAATGTGGAAATCAAGAATTTTGATTATGATTTAATTCCTGATCCTGATACTACATTATTTGTAAAGAATTTAAATTTCACCACAAATGAAGGACCAATGAAAAAGGTATACAAAACAATCATACTAACGATAAGTTGCATATGACATTGACTGTTGAGACTCCAACTATGAATCTTTAAATTTTGTCTTGTTAATAATGAATGATGATGATTGGTTTTGTGTAGCATTTTGAAGAATCTGGTCCAGTCTACTCTGTATCCATTGCCAGAAAGAGGGATCCCAAACAGCCAGACAAAATGTTGTCAATGGGATATGGCTTTGTACAATTTTATCGTGCTCAGGATGCCTCGACAGCTTTAAAAAATCAGCAAAATTCAATGCTAGAAAATCATTTCGTAGAACTAAAGAGATCCAATCGAACTTTACAGTGAGTTTAAATCATTTTTGTGCTTCATTTGAGTACAAGGAAAATATATTAATATGTAAACATACTATTTAATTTATTTTTGTAGAGCTGTTGATGCACCTAGAAAAGATGCTCGTCAATCAAATGAAAAAGCGAGCACTAAAATTCTTGTTAGAAATGTTCCATTCCAAGCCTCAAAAGATGAAATACTACAATTATTCAAGTAAGTTGGAAATAAATGCATGCGTACATTTCAAGATTCTCTCATGATAAATGGCATAAAAAAATAAAACGTATTAATTCTTTCTTTTATATTCTTAGAACTTTTGGTCAACTGAAGGCAGTTCGTCTACCCTTGAAAACTGATGGGAGTGGGGAACATAGGGGATTTGTATTCATTGAGTTTTATACCAAGGAAGAGGCACAGGTAACCTTAATGTCTTGTGAAGTTAACTTTAAATAATTGTACGACTTCAGAATTAACTTTGTACTCAATATGTATGTAATGTGTTATTATTAGAGAGCATTGGAGACATTATCAAAAAGCACTCATTTGTACGGTAGAAGATTGGTTCTTGAATGGGCTTCACAAGATGATACTGTGGACGATCTTCGAGTTAAGACAGCCAAGAAATTTGATTTACAAACTAAAGGAGCCATGGATGCATCAAGACCAAAAGCTAAAAAGATGATGCAGCACTTTGAGGAGACACAACAAGCAAAGAAGAAAAAGGAGGAGTCATCTGATGATGAAGACTAATTTGAACATAACAGATTTATATGTACATTACCTCGTTTTCAGAAAATAAAACATAATTTCATAAAAAAACAGACTAACTGTGGTTAATTTTTGTCATACAAAGACTAAACTCGGTAGGACTTAAACAAATGTAGTGTTGATGATGACCGCCGCATTGGGCGCCAAATTTTTTTTTGAAAAAAAATTAATTTTTTTTCGGACAAATCGAAAATTGTCAAGTTTAATTGGGATTCAGTGTGGTGGCCTAAATTAAGGCTTTAATAAAAAGTGACAAGGAATCATGGATACTAAATTGTCACAAGGGTTTGGAAGTAATGACGTGCATATGGACTCTGACAGAAATAAAGAGGACCAGGGGATGAAGCTTGTTGATTCTGTTGTGAGGTAAGCCGTCGTGTTTTAAATGAGCAATTATAGTTAATTTTGTTTGGCTTTATTTGCTGCATTTCACATGGTCAAAAAATATCAAAACTTAATTTATTTGTATACTTTGAATGAAAAATGTAATGATCAACAAAATAACAATGCATTCATGTGATTCTGTGCTTCAAAATCTATTTGATTCCCTTTCCACCAAAATACTTGTCACAAAATTATGAGCACTTTTTGTTTTTAATTTATAGGAGCTTTAAAGTGGCTAAAATATTTCGTGAAAATACAGACAGAATTAATAATATGGACTTCTCACCTTCCGGTTAGTTTGTGAAGATTAATTTATGGTTCATATAAATTAGAATTGTCATAAACATCAATGTAATGAAAATAATGAGTAAACTATTTGTTTTTGTACTTTTTTAGGAGACATGCTCATTTCTTCAGCCGAAGATGACCAAATTGTAATTTACGATTGTGAGAAGGGACTGTAAGTTGTTAATATTTGGTGTATGAAATTATTAATTGATTCCTCTATTATTGTACTGTCTACAATTCAATCGAAATGTAGAATTAAAATAATTTATTGGTTGTAATGATTTTTAGGCAAAAACGTACGCTCAACAGCAAAAAATATGGGGTAGATCTGATTCACTTTACACACGCAAAGAATACAGCAATTCGTAAGTTTTTTTTTCAATTCATTAATTTTTCAAATAGAAATGATATGTGGAATTCTAAGTTCTAAGATTAATTCTGGGTAATTTATTTTATGATTTTGCAGATAGTTCAACAAAAATTGACGGTTCGTATTTTATTACGTTTTCGATGAATGAGATTTTTAATTTAAAAAATTTTTGTACTTTTTAAGTACGTAAAAGAGATGGTTTAATTTTTTTAAATTACTTTCTTACAGATACTATAAGATATTTGTCACTACATGATAACAAATATTTAAGATACTTCCCCGGTCATGTTAAAAAGTACGTCAAAAGATTTTGATCATAATTTCTGTTTTTGTACATGGTGTCCAATTATTTTTTTCAAATTGAATGAAACATGTCATTTATTGCAATATAAATTTTGACTTAAAAAATGTTTTGCTTCATAGAGTAACTACCCTTTGTATGTCTCCAACGGATGATTCCTTCTTGTCTGGTTCAATGGACAAGACTCTCCGGTACGTGTTCATAAAATATTTTATTAAAAATAAATTGCAATCTAGTAGGAGCGAATTTTAGCTAGACAAAAGATGTAGTTTGGTTCTAAGATACTTAATACTTGACGTTGTTTGTATTGAGCATTATAATTGTTTTTGTAGCTTATGGGATCTCAGATCACCTAATTGCCAAGGATTGATGCACGTCCTTGGGAAACCGGTCGCTTCATTTGATCCAGAGGGTCTAATATTTGCTGTTGGTGTCAATAACGACAGCATAAAATTATATGACCTACGCTCATTCGATAAGGTATGCATGGTCATTGAGTAAAACTTAAATAAATAAATATAAAACATTTAATTGTAAATTTTAAGAATGATTTTTGTGCATTACAGGGCCCTTTTATAACATTTCGATTTAATTACGAAAAGGATAATGAGTGGGCATCCCTTAAATTTAGTCCTGACGGAAGAACAATTATGATTTGTAGTTATGGTTCTGTTGTACGGCTTGTTGACGCTTTTCATGGATCACCTTTACAAACATTTGTTGTAAGTCCTCATTAACTGATAGTGTGCAATACCTCGTAATTAAAAATGTAAATACAAAATATTAATTCACAAATTTTTGTATTTTTACAGGGTCATTTGAACCAAAAGAACGTCCACTTAGAAGCATCCTTCAGTCCAGATTCTCAGTTCGTCTTTTCCGGTTCCTCTGATGGTCTCATACATGTTTGGAATGCGGAAACAGGCTACAAGGTAAATAACTCATCCAAAGGAATATTCTTATAAACTTCTTTTGTTTCATCATTGTGATTATTGTATTTTGTTTTTGCAGGTATGCGCTTTGAACGGAGAACATCCTGGTCCCGTTCAATGTGTACAGTTTAATCCAAAGTACATGATGATGGCATCAGCTTGCTCTAATATGGTAAGTACATACTAAGTTTTCTGAAAAAATTATAATAGCCTTCTAAGGAAAAGATTTATAAATTATACAAAATAAATTTAATCATTTTTTTTCTCTGTCGTACAGGCTTTTTGGTTACCAACGGTGGATTGAAAAAATGTTAGCATCAAGTAATTTGTGGTCTCACTGCGTTTTCATTTTTGTTAAAACGATTTTAATTTGTCGGATTGTATCATAATGAAAAAAAAAATATATATTTTTTTGTCAGTACAACAATATCAATTTTGAATTTCTATAATGAAGGTTACAATACACCCACCGGACTTTCGGAGAGCCTAATAATAATTCTATAATAACAATTTGTATTTGTGTATCATCTCGAATTTTCTTTGTTGTACCTCATTGTTGTTAAAAAATATCATTATTACTATAATAATTTATTGTTGTTGACTATCTATATATATTATATATACCTGCGTGTGTGCGTGTGTGTGACAGTCAGATGTACTGTTTACTACATTTAAAATATTTGATTTTTTCAGTATGATTATGAACATGTACGATTAGTTCATATAAATTAATTACCTACTATTTAACTGTTTATTATTTTAATCAGGTTTTTTAGTACTATAAAATCTTTTGTGATAATTTTTTTATGCAGACCTTTCTTGTGAATTTAACTCTTAAAAAAAAGTACATGGAATTTATTTATTTCTTATTAGGGAAAAAAGTGTATTGCGTAGCAGTGTGTGTATGTGAATCGCGTAAACAATTTAGTGAAAACTATGAAATACCGCAACTTCCTCAAAAATTGTGAAATACGCTAGGCTAAGGTAAAAAAATGTTTTTTGTAACTTCCAAATATTCACATATATTCTATGCATTAACATTGCCTAAAAATAATAAAATGAATTGATTTTTTATAGAAAAAGAACACGCTTAATATAGTTTCCATGATTTTTTCAATTAATATCATGATTTCTTTTATTGAGTTTGGATATACCGTATAGAGACAATGTGTGACAAGAATTATGGGTATCTTTTTTTTAAAATAGCAATTTCAGCTGCATTTCATGAGTACAAAATATTTATTTACAATTACATAGTTCATATAGTACTTTTTGTAGCACTGAAACAAGTAAAAAAAATTAAAACAAGGCTTAAAAAATATTGATATGTATTGCGCACTGAAATATAAAATCCTTGTTCTTGAACATCATATTCTAAAAATTCATATATCAAATTTAAAAAACTAGAAAAATAGTCCATACTAGACTATCTTTAAAAAAACCTACATAGTTATATATTTGTAATTTGTACGTACAAACATACTATCAAGAACTGGAAATTTATAAAGAAAAGTTTTTTGAGCATTTAATGTAAAAGAGGCTCACTTAGCTCATTAGAACAATTGCTGAAATAACTTACTGCTTTCAAATTGAAAGTTTGAACTAGTTCGTCAGAATAGTAAATGATTAAAAACTTATTGCTAGTTTAAATTAGTAAAAATACATAAAGAAACTGACAACAGTCCTTAAATTATGCAAAATAATTATAAGTACATAAAAAATATGTATCCGCGTATATACAAAGTGACGGGTTAAAACAGTTTAAAAGAATATGACATATAGAATTCACATGTGACTGATACAAAAACAATAAGAAGAATTAATTTAAATGTCATATCTACTGAAAAAAAACACTGGTTGGTGGAATTCATAAAAATGCTGCCCATCCTACATACATTTGGCATAAATTATCAAGTTTAGTTGCTTCCCTGATCAGGTAGTCAACGTGAGCTTCAACTGACAAAGCAACATTTCTTTCCCTTGTCATATTTCGTGTTGTACCGACAAGTCGATCACGGATATTGTTCAAATGTTCAGTAGCCTTGCTATTGTTTACTTCACCTAGAAATGTACCACAAGAATTATTAAATACTTTGACTTGACATAATATAATATTCATATTCTTTAGAGAATTTGTGTTGATAAAAACAATGGAAATATAATAATAATATACCAGTCATAATAGCAGCTTTGATTGAAGAACTAACACTAGTCTCCCATTCTAATAAAGGATCAAACATGAAGGGTTCAATTATTAATAGAAAAGATGAGGAATAATTTCTGATGATCCTCATGACGATTTCACAACAAGATCTGAATACTCCGTCATATCCCAATGGTCCCATAGCTTGAATCATATTGTGAGTCAATCGAAATGGAACTCTCTCTGGCCAATCAAATGTTTCTCCCTGTAATTGTTGAAATCATGAAAATTGATGTTAAATATTAAGTAACGATAAGTTTGAAAATGTAGAGTATTGTTAATAATATGTACACGAACTTTATTGAAGAGGCAATTGAAATCGACATGCACAGTATCTCCATTACTAGAATCAAGCAAAATATTCTCCCCATGACGATCACCCAGCCCCATCATAAAACCAATGATGGACATTACAGCTGTTGTCTTTACAAAAGAAGTCCGAGCCAGGTACCAAGATTGTGGATCTGCAAAGGACTTTAAGAACCAATGACTCATGACTGGTGGATGTTGTAACACCGTCTGTCGAAAGGCGTTTTGCTTTTTATCCAAAGTATCGGTTCGGTCTATTTGATAGAAATTAAAAATAACGACGGAATTTTATAGGAGAAAATGATTATAGACAAAGATTTATGTATATTAATGTATAGACTCTTACGACACTGGGTGATTTTAGGTTTCTTTAGTTCCTTGGTCTCTTTTCTCCCCAAACCTTCTCTAAGCAAAGAAGTAACAAGAGGCTTGAAGCCATGAAGATTTCCTATCCACTCCAAAAGGCCACAATTATCAGTGAGAGGTACAACATGATAGGTACGGACAATTAGATTTCTTTTCCTAGACTCTTTCACTTGACCCAGATAGTGATGAACCATGTTGTTGACTTCCATTACTTTAGCATCTTTTCTCAAATCATCACTTGGTTTACACAACATTGAAAAAAATTTCCCGTTACTGCCTTCAAAGGTCACTCGCTTTGGACGCTGTGATAAAGAAACCATAAATTATTACTTAAATCCTAAATACCCACTCTACATTACACATAGAACGAATAAATAAATCATTTATTATAAATCATATTCTCACTTGTAAAGATGACATGACTTGAACTTGGTCCAGGATTTTACTAATGTACACTACATCCCTAATATTCCAATTTATAACATTTAATTTCAAATTACAATCTTAGGTATACTAATCATAACAAATGTCTATCAAAGACTTCTACTTACGCCGGAAAAGCTCTGTGACTATCCACATATTTCCCTCCTCTGGGAAGTATAGGACGCATAAATTCTTGAAATGGTATCAATACAGATGAGAATTCTTTATGTTTTATAAGTTTTGGAAGTGCTGGCATAACTTCACTTATTCTCAGCTGGAAACGATAATAAATATAATTTTTTACGCTTTTGCTTTTATCACAACCATTATATTAATTCATTAATTGTGACCACAAGTTTAAAACAAAGAGGACAAGAATAAAATAAAAAACTTACGAATCTAATTTGAGGAGGAACTCCACACATCGTAAATGAAGCCATTTTATCTGCCAATCCTTGATAATTCCGAATTATTTTCTTGAGGTGTGGAGCTTTCTTTTCCACAAGTTGAAAGATTTCACTGCATCGGTTCTTTCGTTTACTGTACGTTGACTAAAATGATCAAAAAAGTTTATTAGACCAACTAATAAACAAAAAATATTCTGGTCTGCCACAGAGTAGGTAATCTAGGTATACGTACTCTGTGTGGTCTGCTGACCGAAAGTCACGTTTAGAATTAAAGCAAAATAAATTTGATTTACAATACCTTGGGGACATTAACGATCATCCAAAGAATCTGGTCTGGATGCGTAATAATCATATGAACTAAAATTTCTTTAAGTTGCGTCCACACAGTCTCATTAACATGACATAGTCTTGAGATTAACTGAGTGAAAGCAAGCACAAAAATATACGCAGGTACGTTGGCCAGTAGCTTTTCTGAAATATCATCCATTAGAATTAACTCAACTCCGACATAATATATAAATTGCCAAAAGATTATTGACACAAACTATCAAGCAATATAAGTAATTTATGATCATCATACTTATGCAACCAGTTAATTCACGAACAATTCTTGGATCTACTGGAAGTGAAGGCTTGGAATTCCTAGGCGCATCTCTGATTTGGGCAGAATAATCAAACCAAAGGCTTAAAAGTCTTGGTAGGCTCTGGTAAACATATTTACAACCATGTTCCAATGAAATAGAGTAATTTTTAGCCAACAGAACTAGTACATCACTGTTAAAAAATCCCAAATTCAAAGAAATTAAAATGTAAAATAATACAAAACTTTTGTTCTTAATTTGATTTAATTAGTTTATCAGTTTTTTAAAATGAACAGTACCTATCTCGGTTTCTCGGTTCTGACTTGCTCCATAGACGATCGTAGTAGCAGGCCATATAGAAGTAATTCTTTTCAGATTTGTCATTAACATCAATAGCAAACTTGTAGTTACTAGTATTAGCTAATAAATCGACGACCTTCTGTTGCTCATCCGATTGCTTAGCGTAGAGAAGAGCAGCTTTTGAAAAGCCTACAAAGAAAGAGTGTTAGATTTAATTTTATGTTCATCAAACTTGTATTCCATTATATTTTTGTTACGTACGAATTTGTTCTGATGAGATATTGCCATTTGCTTTGTACATCGTAATAATCTCAGGGTCTACACTCTGTATCGCAGTTCGTAAAACATCTAAACTTTGGTCATACTTTCCATCTTCAAATAATATTTTTCCTTCTTCGTAGCAAACACTCAGTTTAGAATCATTACGTTTGGACTCTGACAGATGTTCTAAAGCCCGAGTATAGTTTCCGAATCTGTAGTATAAAAATTAAATTTTTATCATTTCAAGTCATTCAAGAATATTACATGCTATCATGACACAACCTTAAATGAATGCATTTTAAAAAATTGAAAATTGTAAAGAACGAGTCTAACCCAGATTCCAGCTTCGAGAGTTGCATGTAGCCATCACGTATAGCAATATTCAATACCTTCAGAGTTCGATTTTCATGCATGAATATATTTTTCGTCAAGTCTAATAATGTCTGAAAATTCACAAGATTAAAAATACAGGACTATTAAAATGATAAAATTTTAATAAAATTTACTCAATATAATGTAATTTGTAGAACGAATTTATAGAAAAAAAGTCTTATGGTTCCTAACCCGTCTGAAATTGACAACTGGGTAAAACATAGCCGTCGACCTATGCACACATTTTAGTCGTCGATTCCAATTTCTGACCATATATGTCAAATTTTGAACTCTCTCATCCATTGTACATGTGTCTCTTCTACTAACAATCATCAATATTTCTTCTATTTCTGCCAGTAACTGAAATCTACAATATAATGGAATTATTTTTAAACCAGGAATTCTGAAAATTTTATTTCTTAAAAATGAAAAATAAATCACTCAAAATTAATTTACCGAATCAAGTCCTTGTAGTGTCTGTAGTAAAATCCCATATCCAACAATGCTGCTCGGGAACAAATGTCCGTAATCAAATTAATTCTTGCAGTGTCGACAATCTTTTGTACTTTCTGAACACTTATAGTACTATAGTTTAAAACTGCTTTGCCTATTAGTACTCCCCATGAAGACAATTTTTCGCTGCTTTGATATTCCACCTGTCTGGCTAGCTCGTCAAAATTCTTTTGCTTCAAACATATTTCTATCTTTGCCTCATCAAAGCTCCTGCTCCACTCAGGACTAACAACAAAAATAAGGCACAGAGTTCATTAGTATACTACAAGTTTATACTTTTCTCCAAGAAAGATTCTGACTGTATGGTAATAATTAATTTACACCTAGTATAAAATAACTAACCTTTGAGCGATGCATCCATTAATAAGAAGTTCACTGACATCAATATTATCCAATCCAACGTAAGCCAATATGAGTTGTTGGTAGCTTATTAAATTATTGGGATTTTTAGCCATTAGTTTTTCAAATAGTGAAGCCCCTTCCTGAATAAAATATCAAATAAAAAAGAAATGACTATTAACTTGTTTGAAATTATTGGACTATTTTGTACACTACATCTTGACCAATGCAGCTTTCGAATTTTAAGAGTATTGGCCGATGAACTACCTGAAGTTTGTCGCGAGATAGCTTGCTTAAAGCATTTTCCAGCACTGAACATTTCTTTCCTCTCCGCTTTTCCAAACCTCGCAACGAGTCATCATCGTATAGTGCTACATAGATCCTCTATTAAAATAAAAACAATTGTGATTAAAAGAAAGTTTGTAGCTTTTAATCTTATTCTAGTCTGTACATCTTCAGAAAATGTACCAACCTGCAAATTTCCCATACAGACTTCAAGGTCTCTTGGGTTGTTCTGTAAATGCTCCTCCATATACATGAGTGATCTTGCGAAATTATGACATCGAAATGCGGCTTTTGACAAAATATTCTAAACAATGAAAAGTAAATTGTTAATAAATAAAATCAATAGGCAATATATAATAATATTAGACATGAAATGAAGACTTGTAACGAGAGAATGAAAATCATTTAAAAAATAGCTTACATAACAAAGTTTTTGTAGAGTACCAGCAATAGGTTTGGCTGCCTCTACAGTGTGATGTCGAGCAGCGGGCGGCATTATTTGCTGAGCTTGAGTAGCTCGAATCTGGCTACCACCCTGGTCTGGTCCTCCTGCCACCATTCGATTCGATTTTGGATGTCTAACTAGTCTCGACAAATGATCGAGAGCTTTAAATACTGCTTGAGTGGCTGCAAATGAAAATTTAACCTTGTCCTGTTCCTTGGTTTCTTCCTTCATTTGATGATGTACTAATTCATCCACAAAATCATATGGTATTGTCGTATCATCTGAATCTCCTAAATCCATATGTTCGCTGTCTGTGAACATAACTTCCTGCTGAATCCTAGGAAAAAGAAATAAAGTGCATAAATAAAATCTCTCTACCATGTTATAGAGGTCATTCAATAATTTTTTGTACTATAATAATACGTCACTCACCAATTACTCATTACAGCATTAATTTCATTTAAAATATATTTTCTATCATCGTCTGTTCCTTCCATTATGGCGTAGGCTACAGTCACAAAGAACATTAACATGAACAATACTCTATAGTTACTTGTGTCATTAATTATATGTAAGTAAAGTATCCTTTTTGAAATCAACTTACAAGTAACGTAAGGAAGAAGAAGAAGGGCTATGTGTTCAGAATGTTCCACAACACATGGAACAAGATTAAAAAAATGGTAGGTGCAACCCTGTATACATGCAACCATATTGAGAGTCCAATGAAATATCCACTGTTTAAATTCCGTTCCAGCTGATGACATGTAAATGGGAGCATCGTATCCACGTCGCTTTTTCCACTCAGGTTTATCTTCTTTAGTGTATTTTGAAGTAAATAGAGGATCCAACAAATTCCTCGTTGACTGTGATAGTTTCGTCCAAATTAAATCATCAGATTTGATGTAGTATAATTTGATGATTTCTTGTATACAGTAAGCACAGGTGTCAAAATTTCTAGTGTCGACAGAACCTTGCAAAGCTATAGCTAATTCTTCAATAAAAAATTTAATAAAATCTGGTTCTCCCACAGTGAAAATTGTTTGTCCATAACGAGCATTTATACTCAATTGTTCCTTCAAATCAAATCGACTCGGATCCAACGCTCCTATTAATCCAATACATGATGCACAAAGTATTTTCATGTCATTGTCTGTTGACATTTTGCTGGCAAATAGTAAATGTCGAAGTAACTAGAAATTCAAAATACGGAGAATATACGTAAAAATCAATTATTCGTTTGGCTAAAATATTATTTATCTGATTATGTTTTCCACATTCAATCCTTTCCTTATTACTTTTATAACATTGGAAAATATGAACAACAATAGTAACTACCTTCGTGATGTAGTGTGGAAATAACAGATTTTCAAATGCAAATTCTTCTAATTGCATTACATCTTCTTGAAGTATTCTCCTCATTTTCGACACTGCTCTGTAGCGGACATGTGAATTCTCATGACCGATTTCATCCACCAATTGATAAAAAAAGACAGTCGGCTTTGGATCTCTATATATATGAACATTAAAAAATACAACATCAAATTACATTACTTTTGCTTTTCAAACAGAATAATTAAAATAGACACAATACCTCAATTTTCGAATTACTTGTTCCATTTTATTGTGAATTTGTCTATCTGAAACCTTGTTGTCTAAAAAATGTAGATGGTTAATATATTCATGAATCACAACTTCCCGATTGATGATCACTTCCTTGAAAAATTTAACTACTCTTCTCTCCATTGTTTTATCTTCATTCAAGTACATCATGCCAGCAAATATTTGATTTGCCATTTGACCCAGAGAGTCATTATCCAAACTGCACAAACAATAAAGTTGATTATGCACATGTTTGATTAGATAATGACAAATTTTATGAAATTTTGATATAATTATTAATTATTTACCTGTTGGTGAAGGCTCTCCAAGCTGCAAACAGTAAGTCATGGAATTCTGGTCCCATAGATCTCAATGAATTTAGTGTAGAATAAATCTATAGTCAATAAAAAACGAAACATTTACTTATCCATTTAAAATTAAGAGTTTATATAAAGATAAAATTCTAACCACTTTAAGCATCAACCTTAATTCTTTAAAATACACAAACAAGACAAACAGCTATATATAGCTATATAAGTATACATAAACCTAGTACCTTAATTTTTGAAGTTGTGACCAATTGCTTTCCCATTAAACTTATAAGCATAGCCCAGTTGGTCAAATACTTTCGTCTGGAGGAAAATGTTTCATAGTTGCTAGAAAACTTGCGTTCAAAATTAATGAGAACTCCAGTGTACCACAATTGTACATATGATTCCTATGACACAAAAATAAAAGTAATCAGCATGTACTTGTAAAACATAAAATAGGACAACAAATATAAATTTATATTGTCAAGTTTGTCATCATTCATACTTACAATGACTTTAACCAGATTCTCCTTTCTTTGAAATTTGTGTTTCGATCCTTCAAACCATTTGAAAAATGTGTCATATTGTTTGAGTACTTTTCCCTGTTGTTCACTCAAGTTTGAGAACAACTCAATGTGAAAATACTGAAAGCATAATTAAACAACAAAAATAATGTGAAATTATACACATATCGTATAAAATAATTAAGAACTTCTCTTGTTATATGATAGAAATAAAAAAACAAACTATAATATTATCTTTTTAAACCTGTTGATGCAATTGACAGACTTTTGTAGGATTACAAGAATAGTCCCGTTTTAGATTTAACAACAATTTTCTCATTTCTTGTGGAGGAGTAGTAAATACCAAATGAGAGTAGTAGTGAGGAAATTCAACTTGTAGTAATCTGCCGGGTGTATTCCATTTGCCAAATTCAGCAATAGTTGTGATTATAATTTTCATTCGAGGATCACTAAACATGGTCAAAACACAACGTTTAAGGATACCCCGAAGTAAAATATCTTCCATTTGCGTAGTAGTCCATTCAACTGCTAATCGAACTTTAAGGAATAAATCACTAATTATTGTCTTGTAGTAGTCCTCTGTGGCCTCACTATCATCATGAAAGCACATATCCATACACAAGTTTTTCATTTCCTGCAATCATCAAAAAAAACTATCTTAATATCACACAGTATGTTCTAAGCAGAATAAAATATAAAATTTATTAAATCTTTACAGACAAAATACAAAATTATCTTTTAATGTACCTCTGACAGGATTTCCCGATGTTTTCCAAATAATTCACTCACTGAACACTTTACACGATCAGCCAATAGCTTAAAATTTCTCTGACACAAAAAGACGGATTTCATTGACCTGAATCGTGATAAGAGATGAAGGTGGTATTTTAGTACGTCAATCAGTCCAACATTCCCATCAACATACCTTCAAGTTTAAAAATATAAAAATATTATTTATAAAAAATATCAAGAACAACATAATAGAAAGTGCTGTGAAAATTAGTAAAATAAATATTGTTTAAAAAAGTACTATTACTATAAAAAAAAATATTGGTCAAATAAAATACGTACTTTGACAAAAATTTGAACATTATATAGTGCCGAGTCAAAGCAAGCCCAGCACTTTCGGCATCAAAGAAATCATCTTGATAATTCACGTGCAAAGGATACAAAACTTTGCAATAGAATAAAGTTGAATTGTCTAATTTTCCGGGTAATGTCGAATGTAAATTAACTGCTGGGCAAGTCGTATTTTGATCATAGGAACTATTTCTTTTCTTGTTTGAACTCGTATGGACACATTGAGATAATTTCTTGAAAATTTGTCGATTTGAATTACTGGAAGAACTTTGAGATGATCTGTGACTCTTATCACAACAATCCAATTTTCTTCTCTTGGGTTTCAGACCTTTATTCAACAAGGCACTAGAACTTTTCCGTTTGATAAGACTTTTTTCAAATTGTGCTGTCCGAACTTGCTTACTACTAATTGAAGGTGGTACAATATGAACACGCTGTAAAGAGGATTTTTTCCCTACAAGTGTCCTTTTCTGTAACGAAGAGTTACTCATGCTACTGACATTCCTGGGCCTCTGTACTGAAAGGGAATTCTTGGTGTTCTTCTTTTTACTATTGTTGTTTTTTGGCGATGGTTTAACCCTTTGTGCAGTACAAAAACCATACAATTTCCACAACTTTACATGTACACTTGTAGTTGTTAGATGAAACATTTTCCAAAACATGGTTGTAAAACTTGTCAAATTCATATTTCCATGTTTTCTGAATCGAATCATCATATGTATGAATCGTGATTGAACCTAGAAAACATCAAAATACAATTTTTTAAAGAAAAGTTATATAAAGAAAAGAAGTAAAAATTACATATGAAAATTATACCACCCACAAAAAAACTTACCAAATTTGCGTTATGACTCAGCATTTTGTACATTACAAGTCTCAATACTTTACAATCTTCTTCCTTCATTTTGACACTTTTTAATCTCTTCTGAAACTTTAATTTCAAGACTGACGGAGGATGATGATCACAAATACGGCACCCTTTGAATCTTGGTTTGACACGAGTTGTTTGCTGAAAGCGTTTAGGGAATAATTGCTTGTGACAATAAATGCATGGAAGCCGAACAATGGCATCGGATAGTGCGACTGCTACTCCATCATCTTGCATCCAAATGCCAGAAGAAAACACACTCAAGCAATACTGAAAAATCTCTCTCCATTCTATAGAGACATAAAGTAAAATATTTAGAATTATTATTTACTTTACAAACCAAAATAACATAACGTGTGTTTGTACAGGTGTTATTTGTAAAAATGTATCTTACCAAATAATTCAATTGGCCACCAAAATCCAGAAATAAGTTCAAGAATACTTTTACAACTAGAATCCTGATTAGGACGTAGCATTTCATATCTCAAAAGCTCATAGATACGATCACGAAATATAAAAAAACTTTTAAATCTAATAAATCTCAGAGACCGTTGTTTTGTTACAACATCTGGCACTATTCAAAGAAAAATAATACAGAGCATAAGTATTCACACTGGTCACATTGTTCAACGTGAAAATATCGTGATAACTTTATTCAACTTACCATATAAAATATTATCTCGGTCATATACAGTATTTAATGAAGGAGTCGATAAACAACAAGGAATCAAATGAGGTAACTCTCTGTGCCATGGAAAGAGAATCATAAAAATCCAATCCTGTAGAATGTACAAATTCATTGGGACAGATTGCAGTATTCCTGCAAGAAGAATCTCTAAGGCGTCCATAAATAAATTTAATAAAAGTCCGATGTGTTCTCCTTCAAAATATCTATAAAAAATATCAAAACAAAGTGCAAACTTATAGCTTATATTTCAACGACTCCTTCATAGTATCTAAAGTGTCAAGTATATTTTTTTGTAAAATAGTTACTTACGTTAAGGATTGATCTAAACTTTTACAAAAGAGTCGAGTAGATTGTAGTAGATGATGAGTATCTAGGTAGGTAACTTGAACACGTAGTTTTCTATTTATCAATTTTTTAAAATCTTCTGTTGTCTCTTTTGCACAAATGTAAAATTGTTGACTGAGTTTGCGAATAAAGTTGAGCAAGGTAATGGACCATTTCAAGGTTTCAAGTTGTAGTAAATATGAACCTTCTATAGCCCTCATCAACAAATCATCCCATGTACTGAGAATTGCCTTCACCTGTAGTACAGACTTGGAGAAACCCAAATGTAAGTACAGGGGAGATCCATCATTTTGAGCTCTATCCCTAACAACGTAATGAAAAGTATGGTTAAAGATCATTTTAGTGATTTTGAATAAATACAAAATTACATAATTTCATTGAATAACATGACATACTTGACAGCATGTTTCTTTTGTATCCGTTTGGTTTTGACAGGTACTCGTTTTTGGCTAATGGACGGATTACTATCTTGACTATTGTCCTTTGGAAAAGCTTCCATCAACAGGTCAGTATACCTTCTAATACATTCTTGAACACAGCCAGACTAGAAAGAAAAATATAATTAAGCATTCCGACCATAAAAATCCAAATTTAAGACCGTTGAATGAGCTATTATATTTACCAAGTAAGAAGTGGGTTCTTGTGACAATTTTTTGGCATTTTTGGCAAATAATTTCTTATAATTCGAGTTTAATGAACAAACCACAGTGATATCAGACCCAGTGTCATCATCGTCGTCCTCACCCTCCTCCATTTCTTCCGTTTCGTATCCGTCAATGTCCATGACTCTCTGATAAATTATCGGAAAATGGGAAAAGGAAGGAAGAGAAAACCAACGACAGAAACGAAAACGACAGGATTGGAACTTGCAAAAAAAAGAAGAAAAATCAGCTCCCGCCAACGGCAAGGACTTCTAGGAGCCTTCAAAGACTCCATTGTAACGGAAGTTTCTCTTGCAATGCAACTACTTCAGTGGTATAACGCCAAATGACTCGAGACATACACCAATCGAGAGTTAATTTTGAATGGAACA
>JAQIVZ010002524.1:0-20101 GCA_034700945.1 Arrhopalites spinosus
GCATAGGCATACTGAAGGCCTACGGCTACGCTTAAGAGAGAATGAGGGTCCCCTCCATGGACTGACTCCCATGGCCTTGGCCATGGTGTTTACCCCTCATGGCCTAGGCCACGAGATGACATAGCCCCTCCATGACCTGGTCCCCCCATGGCCTGCCACAGATATACATCTTTGATCTCCCTTCTTTAAAAAAAATTCATCATCTACACGACAAGGCAATATGACACTGTCATCGGACTCTACAACCATCAAAAAGAAGAAAGAGAAAGAATAAATTGAAATGTTGATGGTTATGTTTCACAACCCATCATGTGTTACCCTCCCAAAGTACAATAACAAACCTCTAGGATCTAGATTTAAACAAGAAGAAAGGTCTTTCTCCCTTTATGATTTTTCATCAAATACCATAACTTTTCCTACACATACTTATATACATTTTTTTCTTGACTTGGTACTTCCATTGTATACTCGCCCTGAATAAATATTCTTTTTCTCTTTTTTTCCGGATGAGATGCAACAAGGTGGTTGAGATCTTTCCTTTTTTTCTCTCTCTCTTCGTTTTTTTATGGTGAAGAAAAAAAAAACTTTGCACGCCTACTTTATATTCTCTTTTGTCTTTGCCATTCCCAATCCACTGTACCTCCTGCCCGCACCTTGAATGAAAAAGATTAGTTTGTGAAGGTTTCTCATTCCCTCTCCTTATATAATATATCTGTCGCTTTATTCTTACCTTCACTCAAACTTTTCAGTTTAGTGACATGCCTCCTGTTTTACTTTCTCCCTTTTTCCTAGTTCTAGGACCTACACTTTCTACATATACATCAGACAGTACGAGGTTACCTCCAAATCTTGCAATTCGAATCCATCTCTGAATCTGAAAGTAACTGGAAGGCTAACCCAAAGTCTCTCTCTCTTTCTCTTCTTCTCTCTCATCTTCATCTTTTTTCCCTCGTTTTTATACACTTGATGTATCCAATCCTTTCATTCAATATGATGGAAGGAAGTAAGTTGCCACTGGCAACACACATCCTTCCATTTTCACTACACTCTAAGATCTCTTTCTCTCCCTCTTTCTCGCCTTTAGCCCGGCTCTGACGCGAAAGATACAGAGAGACTCTCTCTCTCTCTGAGAAAAAGAGAGAGAGAGTCAAAGAGAGAGGGAGAGAGAGAAGAGAGAGAAACCTACAAAATCGAAAGATCTGTTTCTTCTTAACCAACATAAAAGCATCTGCTTGTGGTATATATAATGGTACACTTTTTTTTATAGATATATATTTGATGATATAAATTCTTATATCCAAAGTCTACCCTCGACACGATACTCAACTATATCATTAGAGAGCCCAGATACGTCTGTATTATACAAAGAGAGAAGGAGGCAGAGGAGGAGAGCGGAATCAATACCAAAATGAGAAGAGAAAAAAAAACTCTCATGCCCTACAAGTTTGTATCGAATTATGCACGTCTTCTGTTTTTCTTCTAACTATTCTAGTCCTCCATCCCCCCCTCCTTACTCAAGCCGCTCTTTTCTCTTACCCTTCGAAAAAAAACCGAACCAATCATGAGGATGAGAAAAATATCTAGTGGAAAAGAAACGTCAACGTTTTCTCCAACTTCCTCCGCTCAAATGGAAAAGTTACCAACCCAGAGACAGAGAGACTAAGCTGACGAATACATATATATAAAAAATGTATACACACATCCACATCGAAACAAGAAGCCTTGCGAACTCCTGCATCGGAAATATCATCATCGTCATCGCTCAATCCTTTCTATTTTCATCATGATCTACACCCAAAACCATTTTGTGATGTACGTGTGTACGAGTGTCAAATCGAAAACAAGCTTATATAGATTGATATGTTTTATACATACATGTATAGATACATCCCACTTAACACCACAACTTGATGTAAATAGTAATAACAAAAAAAAATTGACTTATTTCTACGAGGACAACTACTCTCTCAATATACCAGAGATCTGTAGAGTGTAGATATATCTTATTTCTTTTCTTCCCCAATTCAAAGAGAGAAAAAAAAGTTGACTAAATACTGGAGTATCGACTAATACAAAAAAAACTAGCCTTCTACTTGTGTACACAGGCAAGTAGTTGGACGAGTGTTTTTTCTTCTTTTATACATATTCTCTGTTATAATAATAATAATAAAAAGCGAAAATAACGAATGTACAAATACACCCCTCCGTCTTTCTCCCCACAAAAAAAGTAAATTGTGACATGTCCAATATTCAAAGCGTTCCATAGAAAAAGATACATTCTAAGCTTGTTCACTCAGAATGAGATCACAGTTCACAGTCAGACTTTCCTCTCCAGTCGACTACCCACAAGATATATAGATATATATAAAGAGAAAGAGAGAGAGAGAGAAAGAGAAGAAGGCTGAGGGAGCTAACCGCTCCTCAAGACTCTAGCCAGACAGTCTTGAGCTAAAGCATGGATGTACATAACAAACAATTCGTATGGCAAGGAAAATGAGGAAAAGTACCGGTTGAGTGCAAGAGTGGAGAGAGCGAGCGAGAAAAGAGAAGGAAAAAGAGAAAAGACTTTTCCCTTACCAATCTGTAAGATACCAAAAGTGGAGAGAAGAATATGTTGAGTTTTCTCTCTCTCTCTCTCTCTCTCTGTCTCACTCTTTCTTAGATTCCCTAGTCCCTTGTACATGCTACTGAAGAAATAGAAGACGGAGGAGGTGGAGGAAAGGAAGGAATAGACACAATTCTCAAGAATCGACCATAATAACGCCACTTCCTTCGCGTCCCCTTTTCTTCAGCACCAGCAGCTCAATTCAATTCAACTCATCTTCTCCGTCCTGCATACCCCACCTTCAACTTTTGCATATGTCGCAGGGTGAAAATAGTCCTCTCTCTCTCTTGCCTTTCCTCTTTTACATTTGAACTGCTGCAGGGACTTTTATACACATTTATATACATCAACACTATACTACCATTTTATTCCGGCATAGACTAGCCTACCCAAATCTCCATTTTTTTAAATAAAAAAAAATCTCAAATCTAATTGCATACATGGCTTTCTACACGACATGTCTTGTTCATGTACTTACGTAGTCTTATTTTATACAATAATGAACACACAAAAAAACAAAGAATAGTCACTATGTATTATAACATGTAGGTATACTAATTGATCCCTTCTTTTTTTACTATGGGAGGGAAACTTTTGTATAAAATGTACATTTCATCGACTTGTTAAAAATCCGGCATTACAAATCGGATCAAATTGTAAAAGGTAATTCAAAAAATTGTTCCCTACATGCCTAGTTACTAAACAAGTACGACCATGCCAGTTGAAAAATACGAGACAAATAAACAATTGAGATTTTGTATAAAAAAATTCAAAATAATGACTCGAATAGAGTCAATTGATTCACAATTGAAATTTTGCATGTATTTTCTAGTGTTATTTAAAACTAGAGAAGTAAGAAATTTATTCCATCTATAGTTATTTAGACTACTTTTTTGAATTGACAACTCAACAGACTGATTTTATTCAAATATTTTTTATTAGAGCAAATCTATCAACCACAACTTGTTTTTATTTCAGTGTTTTTAGGTCCACAAATTAATAAACCTAACTTGGGTACCCGAGTGCATAAAAAAAAATAGCCGGGACTTGAATTTTTAGATTAAAGATAAAACTAAAAGTTCAAAAACTAGAGAATGATTCAAATTCAAAATAAGATCAGACAAATTGATCAAAATGAAAATGTTCTAGCTCACAATTTTATTTTTAATCATGTTTTTGTTGTGCAAAAACAAGTTTGTCAAATGTTTATCAATTTGGTGAGAAAAATACGATCATCATTTAAATTTAAATTTTAAAATAAATAGCAAACTTTAATCAAAGAATGACTTTACATTCATATAAAAAGTTCAAACAAATGAAAAAGTAAATATGAATCAATTTCCAAGAGTCAAAATATTTATTTTGTTCAAAAAATACTTTTCTTGACGCTTCATGACTTTTTCAATAACTTTAATTTACCAATAAAATAAAACTAACTGTCTATTTCTGACCAAAATCTAGTTACAGAAAAAAAGTATAATCTTCAAAACAGTAATACTAGTTTGTACTAGAAATAATGAAAAAACTTTAAACTAAGATTAAACCGTCAAAAAAAATAAAAACAAAGGTACAACTTAAAGAATGATTCTCGTTTTGCAAAGAAATAATATAACCTATCAAATTCATCCTAAATATTTACCCAGACTTAAAACAAGTTAAATTAACAAAATATTCTGTACAAATACCAAAAAGAATAAAAGTTTGACTAACCTTTCCTTGCATAATCAACCGAATGGTAAGAGTGACATTAGGATCATCAGGTGTAGCCATTGTGAAGCTTAAATAAATTTATTAGGATTTCACTTGAAAATAGGACTCGTAGTTCAATCACATTTACACTTAAAAAACGGGAGGGGCAATTGGTATTTATTACTTGTAGTATTATAAAAATAAATGAAACAAAAGTAGAGAGAGAGAGAGATGTAAATAAAAAAAACACAAAATTTCCACCGAATTTTTTTCAAACACTTGCGCCACACAATGCCCGTCAACTTTGAAAATGTGTGTTTATTTCCGGTCTCTCTTGAAATTCGCGATTTTAATCTCTGCACTTTCTGATAAACTCGTAGTTATTTTCTAGGTGTATTTGTAGTAAAGTATTGTAAGAGTTTGAAGGAAGGTTGTTTGGTACTGACCGAAGGACCGAGGAACAAAAACAAGGGTGTGAAGGGGTTAAGCGGCTTAGTGAGAGAGAAAAAGGGAAAAAATTGGGAAGAGAAATCAGAAGCTTCTTTTCTCGTCGACCGAAACTGACTGACTGAATTCCCCTAAAAAGGGGGAGGTTCTTCAACAAAAATTTTACAGCTGCTACGACGACGTCCTGGTTCGTCTACCATTGGAACCCTATTCTATTTTACCGCTTTGACTCTGTATCCCTCGTGGTTCTCTCTCTTTCAAGACAAGTCTTCTTCTTGCATCTCTGCCCCCCCCCCTCCTCCTCAACTTCTTACCCAGAATCAACATCTTGACATTCGTCAAACATTAACATTGTAATCGGAAAAATATTCCACACCAAACAACACTCAATCCGCCCCACTGTCCATCATCCCTTGTCATCCCTACATGTTATTATTTAACTTTTTTTTTAATTGTTTTGAATTAAAACATGTCCACGAACTTTCAGACTGACTCTCTCCTCCTCCTCCTTCTCCTCCTCATCATCTCTCTCCATTACAATGTAAGTCTAGCTTAATACCCCCCTCATTCTTCACGCATCTCCTCTTCTTCTTCTTGAGATGTTGTTCCCTTTAAACAAATTATTATGAACATGCATTTTAAATCATATTGAGCAATTCTTCATATTTTCTTTGCTTGTACATACAGTGTACAGATATGTATCAAAAGTTTAGGGAAATTCATCATTCTTACATTTAATGACTAATATCTTATGCGGCTGTGCTCTATCATTGTAGAAATTTATTCCTATAATGTGACTACCAATTAAGTATGCGAGGTCGTCTCTTTTTCTATAACACTTTTTCAAAACTATTATCTATTACCCCATATAACTCAATGTACACAACTCTTTTAACATGTCCTCTCTGTCTGTCTCTCTGTGTACAACTTGTACAGTGTACAAGATAAAAACTATACTTCTTGTCTACTCTTATATGGAACTAAAAGGAAAAAAACCCATCAATTCCATTTTCCATATACTTGCACATAATGGTAATGTAATAAGAGTTGTTGTAGTTTGTATAGTTAAAATGCAAGGTTAACATCATGATATCATTCACGTGTACTTCATAATCATTCCTTGTGCACATTTTTTAAACTGAGAAAAAAAATTTTTTTTGTTTTTTTTGTGCTCAATCATTGTAGAATATAATATAATAGAATCAAGTGTTTTTTTTATTAGTTTTAGTCCTTGCTTATTTATGTATTGTACAACATACATAAATTATTATCTATAGGGAATGTTGTTATGTGTGTGTGTGTGTGGCTTCAATATTTATTTATTTAGCCACTTTTTCAATTAAACATGGACAACAGAAAAGGGAATCGCAATTCTATTGTGATTATTGTCGGCATTCAGATTCCAATTCTTTTTCATCCTCCCCCCTCTCTCTCTCTCTGTCTCTACCTATACATTATCATTATTATTTTACATTTTTTTCTGCTCTGTCACATCATCTACAATTGTCTGTCTTTTTTTGTGTGTCGTACGTCATTCACGAGATTGTGTACATACATAGACAGGTAAAAAAAATGTTGTAGTTTGTGGTATTGTTAACTCTTCTTGTTGTTGCACTTTTTTTTCTTTTTGATTTGGCTTTGAAACTATTGTCACGTCAAATATCCTCCCACCTTGTAGGTAAATTAAAGTAAAATAATAGTGTTTTTATATAACCTAGACAGACAGACTTTGAACAGGATCATCAACACTCGTCAAAAGTTGAGTCAAACAGACACACACAACATTACATTCTGTTCCTCCCACAATTGGAAAACTTGTCTTTTAGTAGTCTTTTTTAAATTGACAGAAATATTGAATAATTGTGAATTGTGATATTATCCTTAAAATTACTCGATATTTTATTTCAATATTTTTTTTTCTCTACCACTTCCTTCCTCATTCAATTCATGGTTCATCAAAAAAAAACTAAACTAAAGGGAGGGGGATTTTTTTAGTTGAAATTCAATATTTCGGATCAAATTCTCTACAAAATTTTGTACATACACGTGTATACATGTGCGCCCGGTGATACCATCCTCATCTATCACACAAGAGAAAAGAGGAGGAAGAACTAAACAGACACAAGATTTGTGTCTATTTTGTATTTTCTGATATATTTCATGTGTGTGTGTGTGGTAGAAATTTGGTAAAGTAGAAACACATTGACTATTTTAACTTGACTTTGTACATTTAAACAGTCTCTGTCTGCCTCCCTCATCTCTAGTAATATAATTGGTGTTGTTTCTTGGTGTACAATAGTTTGGAAAGGATGATTAGGGCATCACCCACATGTGCTGTTGTGTAATCCTCTGGACTTGTGATTTACAAAGAAGCGATTGGAATAAGATAATTAGTGTTGTGATGACGAACAAATGTTTGAATGTTACATGATCCAATTTCACTTCCCCACCATTTATACTTATATTTACTCTTCTTTTCCTTCTGTCTCATTTTTCATTCTAACAAGTTAAAAATATATCTCATCCTCTTCAATACTTTTCTACACCTGTATTTTGTGTACTTATTTATTTTTCCCATCTTTTTATATAATAAAAAGTTATATAATATTGGTTGTGCAATAAAACGTTAGTCAGAGGACTGAGTGACTCATCAAAAAAAAACTAACTAATTATTTCGAAATTTAAAGAGCTTCTTATCAAATACTATGTCTCTCTGTATTGTGTACTAAGTACCTTTACTAGTCAAGTGCAAGTGGTTCCAAATAAAATATTTTAATTAATATGAGATTCACCATTGAATGATAAAAAAAATTGAAAGCATTATAAAAATATACTTTAAATACTAATAATTTGTGCAGTACAAAATAGTCGAGAGAAGAGTGAGGAGGAGGTTTTAAATAATCATAAAAAGTATTGTGGATTTTTTTTGTGTACCACAAGGACAAGGAGAGAGGGAATCTGAAAAATATAGTGTATATATATGTATATATAGAAAGATAGAAGAACGTGTTTATCGGAAAGTAGAAGATCAGTTAGTAGTTGAATTCAAGCTATTATATTGTTCATAGTCCCTCTGGGTTCCTGTAAATGCTGAATTGCTGAGTCTTTTCCTTTCCCATTGAGACTGAGTGTTTCATTAGACGGATTCAATGGGTGTGCAAACTCAAGCTGATTCTGAAGATGATTGCTATTGCACCTACCAAGAAATTCTGACGGAGGATGAGCTCCAGCAACTGGAAAATGAATTTCGTCCGAGACTCAAAAGTGAGTAGATTTCATTCAGAGACAGCCCCCCATACTGCCATACTCTTTGTGTATAATATTATATAATGTGTGTGTGTACCCCTTCCTACAATCATATAGATTATAGGATATATCTATATATCTTAATTGATCATTACAAGCTACATTAGATCTTTGGAGCAAACTTGTCTTTATATCTTTTTTTTCAGTCTTGTAGTTGTAGCAAAATGTACTGTGTGTGATATATCGCCATGTATATGGTAAAATATATGGGGAGAGGAACTAGAAAAAGATGAGAATCCAAGTACAACCAAAATAACAAAAAAAAAGACGACCATTATACAATTGTACCTAGATTTGTAATATTATAGACAGTGCATTACACTACAATAAGGTCATGTACGTTAAATACGAGCTAGCTTCGTCTGTACATGGAGGAAAAGCTTCAACAGATTAAAGTTGTGATACGTTTAGACAGCCTCCTCTGTGGAATTACCTTTTTTTTCTACTTATCATGATACAATGACTATTGATTCTTTGATATAACAGGTTGATACAAAAGTCAATTCTTTTTTTCTAATTCTTTTTTATTACTTTTTTTTACAAATACAAATATTTAATCGTAGTGAAGTCTCGTCTCTTTTTTTCAAAAAAAATTAATCTGAAATTTTATGTCAGGCTGATTGGAGGTTGTATGGGTCAATATAGGAGAAATTGGGTGAACAAAAATAACTGAAATATTTTATTTTTGGACATGAATTGTCATATTCATGACTTAAGTAATACCATTGTAGATGAATATCAGGATAGTTTAATGTCACAAATATAAAATATGTACAACTCTTAATCTTTTATTAGAATATATTTTATTTTTTGAGTGACTTCATCTTTCCACTCAATGTTTCCTCTCTTATTGTAATCTCTATTTGATGATCGTCCAAGGACCTATATTTTATATTATAAAAAAAACATTTTGAATAAATCTTGGACTTGGCGTATATCTTTTGTAGAGAGAGAGAGAGAAAGTTATCCTAGAATCCTAGCTATTGTGTTGTGTTCAAGATGAAAAAAATGGTGGTCTTTGTAGTGTGTATAAATGATGATATTTTATTAGAAATTCGATTATTGACATTTAAATGGAAATGTTGACTACATACTCGAGATATAACAAAAATATATGTGTATTTTTTTACATGTAATGTAACGGGATGTACATATGAATGTTAAGTTATTATTGTGAAGTGGAAGAGATTTTTTTTTTGTAATAATGTCTCATTATGTTGTTCATGGCTAGATGCCTGCTATTTGGACCACTCTGGAGCCACATTGTACTCGGAGAGCCAGATCCATTCGGTGTACTCTGAGTTGCAATCTAACCTTTTTAGTAATCCTCATTCAAGGAACCCATCCAGTTCTATTACAACGGATGCTATCGATTACATAAGAACCAGGTAAGTAGATGCTCTCTTTCCATCCGTTTTCATCTGGATGTATACACATATATGTATATACCTATCCATCCACACAATCTACCTCACTCACTCTCTCTCTCTCTTTTACGGTTTAATGTAAATGTTCCTTCCTTAATGTGATCTTCGTTCTGTTCGTCAGCCTTGTCTACTCTCTGCCTCTCTCGTAGAGACTCTATCTCTCTACCTACCCGCCTATCTTCTTCTTCTCTTTCTCTCCATTCCTCTCTCTCCTCTCTCTAAATGCCGGGATAGATTCTTACTCCAATACTTTCTTTAGAGAATTTTAATTTATCTCTTCCCCCCCCTCCATCTCTCTCTCTCCCTCTCTCTCTCTCTCTCTCTCTCTATCCTTACACTACTATTACCCGCCCATTCCTGTTCCTTCGATTTTCTAAATACAAGAAACAAAAAAAAAACTTACAATCTGTTAGCATTTTTCGCTTTCCACTTCGTCTTCTTTTTCTATCCCGGCATGGCATAGCTTTTATGCTTTGTCTCTCTCTCTCTCTGTATGTTGGCTATATTGGTAGTATTTTTTTTGATTCTTTGACTATATTTTAAGCACTCTTTTGGCCAACTCATTTCTGTTATCTCTTATATATTTATATTGTAGTTAACCAAGTGGTGCTCACACTTTTAGCCGTCAGCATCATTCTTTTTTTTCACAAAGTTTTCTTGTACAATACTAATACTTATATGTGTGTGTAATATACATTATAATAGACAATGTATATATATATTTGTATATTGTACTGTACTCTCCTGATTTTTTTTTCTCTTGTCATTCGCTAGAATCTAGTCATTTGGTTTTATTATATGTCCATTGCTCTCCCTCTCTCTTCTTTCAAGTCCCGGCTTGTCTCATCATGTGATGCATGCATATACATGTAATGTATTACTACGGCCTTTATCACAGATTCCTGGGCAAGATGCCGAATGAGGCGGATATGGAAGCCATAAGAAAGTCAAACGCGCGTTTGACTTTTTTTTCTACCGCTTTGATTTCCTCCTCGCTAATGAATCAGTTTTCCAACTCACATTGTACACATTATTATTATCTGTAAATCTTACTCCGTCGTCCTTTTTCACAAAAAGTTTTTCCAACTCTGTCTCTCTCTCTCTGAAAAAAATTGTACATAAAACATGAGGCGGACGCAAATTGAGACATTTTCAACATTTGAGCTCAATGCAAGCAAACAATTTCTCTTTCCTCCTTCTTTTTTATACAAATGACTATAGACAAAATATTTTTATATAAATCTTTCTCTCTAGATCTGTCACTCCTCCTTGTATCTTTACCATTTACAATTAAAATTTATTTTATACACTCATGGTTCATGTCCTGCTCGTCACAACTAAAAAGTTTGTATTTGAAACCAAAATCGACCATCCGAATAACAACAAGAAGATGGAATTTTTATTGTAAATTTTCTTTTGGTTGTTTTTTCTTGTATATATTTATATTGTCTCATCATTTTTTGGTAATTTTAAACTAGAGGAACTACTTGTTGTATAAATTTTGAGATTTTGTTGGATTGGAGACTTGTTTTTTTTCTCTACAAGTACGCACACACAGTGCCCCTTCATATGCCCATGGCGTCCTACTTCTACTTACCCTTGTTGTTGGAGACTTGAAATGTAAGAGAGGAATAAGAAAAATAATCGCAATTTGTGTATAAAACTACCACGTTATGTTTTCAAATTATTTCGTTGCCTTGAGTTATTTAAAAGCATTCTCATTTTTTCTTGTCTCTCTCTCTCTCTCTCTGTTTTGTAGAGTGAAAGAGAATGTCCTTCTCTGTGTTCCCCCTTCAACTTTGTTTTGCCTCAACTTTTGTGTGTAGGAAAAGTTGAACAAGTTGGATGAAGGGGGGAGGGATATTTTTTGCCATGTATTTTATATGTATACACAAAATAATAGTAAAATGTTTGCTATTCTCTTGTTGTCTATATATAGGAAGATAGACATGTTGTGAGTGTACGTTTTAATTTAATTTACCCGAAAATCCAAATCATATCATATTTGTGGCGCACCATCTGTTTTACATTTTCTTTCGTAAGCTGCAAAGCATTTTAAATTAAAAAAAAAGAACAAGAAACTCTCTCTCTCTCTCTCTCTCTCTCATACACAAAACTCTGTAGCTGCCTCTCTCTCTCTCTGCCTCTGCTCCAATTTAGCTGTACAAACAAAAGCAGGTTTCGTCCCGGTTTTACTCCTCCCGGCACACACACACACATGTACATGTACATACTAGTAGAAAATATATTAGAAGAGAGTATGACAATTTTCCATATAATGCCGTGTACAATGTATAAGGTAGCCCTTCTTTTATTTTTTTCCACATGTGGTGTAACTTTCCGGATATATATGACATGCTATGGTATGGCATTCTATAATCACCTCCTCCTCCTCCTCCTTAGTCTTCAATTCTGTAGAGAATAGAAAGAGAGCATGCAGGAGAGGAGACACAAAAAAACGTTTCTGAGATTACAAAAAGGTAGGAACGAAGAGACAAAAAAATTGTACAATTTTTTTTATACACAATTCTTTTTCCTACTCGTAATAATATGGAATTCGGGAAGCAGCCTTTGGCTATTAGAAGATAACCTTGTCAAAACTTTGAAATGTACAACCCACACTAACTCTATACAGATTTTAGACGTACGTGTACCTAGTAGTTGTGTATGCAAATTTTTAGCAAACAAAAATATTTGAATTCTTCTATTCGTTTCGTTTCACTAATTTATTAATTAGTGTTTGTACTCATAATGTAGCACAATTTATTTTATTTATACGTTTTCTTTTACATTAGTCCCTGCATTATAAAAAAATATTTTTTTTTTCAATATTGGAAATGATACAGAAATTTATATTGACCTAATTTTTTTTTTGTTTTTTTATAAATATTATTTTCACAGTTAGTTTTGGTAATTGAAATAAACATTTTGTAATTTTGAATGTTTTTTTTATAATACTAAAAATATATAAAAAAAAATTCTGTCGTCGCCTTCTTTTTTGAAGCCTCAGAAAAAAATGGTTTGAAAAGGCCAATTAGACTACAGATGTGATTTTCATTTTTTTTGTTTCATGTATTTATCTCTCATGTTCAGTTTTCAACTTGTAACATGTGAACGTCATCTCATTTTCCTCCTCCTCCCTGTTCTCTTGATTCTATTGTCTCAGAAATTTTTAGATAAGGGAATGTGTACACATAAATATATAATATATATATAATATATATATACAATCGAAATAATGAAAGCGCGCAAAAAAAAGAGAGGCAAAAATCCCTTCCATGTTTCTCTCTCTACTTTTTGTAGGAAATGTTTAAGGGTAAAAGAATTAGGAGCATTGAAATAGCATTCCGCCTAAAAATTTTCAAGAATTTTTTTCCCGTGGCAATGTATCTGTAAACGGAAAGGGATAGAATAGCAGGAAATGAAGCTGCAGTAGGGAGAACAATAGGCATGTACATGTATTCGGCATACAGATATTGCAATAGAGAAAAAACGGATGTTTAAAATTCTCTTTGTTCCCCACTCGTCTCTCTCTCTCTCTCGGTTTTTTTATTTCTTTGGTTTTATATGAGAAAGAAAGGGGCTGTGAGTTGAAGGGAAAGGAAGGAGCACGGCAATATTATGATTATTTACCGTCTACCTACAACATTGTCTTGTTAAATGTAATCTTACAACTTAAAAAATATTGCAACTTGAATCTTACATCTTTCACAGACTGAGAATCTCAGAGACACTTTAATACCCCTTTCTCATTGTTTCTTTCCCTTTTTGGGGGTTTGTGTTATTTCTCTCTCTCTCTCTTGCTAGCTGGTTCTTCTCTTGTTGTTTTCTCTGTCCGTAGAGATTTCTCGGTTCCCTTAAATCGTATCAGCCCACTTCCATCAAAGTACATTTTATATTTATTTATTTTTTTGTACAACTTGGCCATTTCTTGGCATGTTTGTTTGTTTACTCTTTCGAACAAGTCATTCGATTTCTTGTCTTTCTCTTTCTCTCTCTGTGTAAATTTCCTTCTTGTCGCTTTTCTACTCTTTTTTTGTGCTTTTGGACTTTCACATGTTTTAGTTCCGACTTGAAGTAGAGAGAAGAAGTAGAGAGGCATGTTCAAGAAAAATGTGCTTCCAGGTTTGTAATGACGACGTAAGTTTCTTTCCTCATTTCTCATATGACGTCACAGACATTCTCACCTCCATGTTCTCTCTCTCTCTCTCTCTCTCTCTCTCTCTCTGTCTTTCGAGATCTTTACCATTTTTATTCGTATTTGGAAAAAAAGTGAAGAAGAGCAAAAACTTGTCATATTTTTCTCTCCCTCTTTTTTCTTGTAAATATTTGGTATAATAAAGATCCCAAAAGCTTTCAACAAATTTTGTCTACACTTTTTTGAGTCATCTATATGGATTTGTGTGTATGTGTGTGATACAAAAAATGTGTCTGTTTTGTAATCTTGAACTATGTTTCTCTCTCTTTTTACCTGCTCTCCATACTCTCTTCCTGTCTGTTACCTTGTCTTTTTTAGACGCCGGGAAAAAAATGGCATTTCTCTCTCTCTCTCTCTCTCTCCACTACTTTTTTTTTACTCGTACAGATACACTATGCAGTCCTAACTTTATATGTAGGACAAGCCTGTAGGTCATATAAATAGAAATGTGGATGGAAAAGTAAAAAAAAAAAATGGAGAGAGAAAAAAAGGAAGCAAGACAGAAAAAAAATTGTAGACAGGTAAATGCGGGCATCCTATTAAATATCCGTAAGAGATATATTATAATATAAGTTTGATGTGTTTGTCAGCACAAGGTATTTTATTCTGTTTGATGTAAAGTTAAAAGTTAAAAAAAGAGAGAGAGAGAGAGAAAGTCAAGAGAATATGTGTGTATAAAATGTGGGGTTGGGGATAGAAGATGAAAGTCTGTGCATCTATGTATTTATTATAGAGAGAGAATATGGGAGACAGGGAAGGATAGAGATATGGGTTGAGGTATAAAAAAATGAGAGAAAAGGGGTAATGCAATTTTGATATGATGTTCTATTGAACACGTTTTATCCTGTAGTCATTCATTCAGAAAAAAAGTGACAGAGAGTAAAATTCTGCAGACACACACAGACACACACACTCACACACAAGCTTTACTTTACTTTTGGGAGGGAGAGGAGGAGGCTATAATAATAAAAGGTAAAGAGAATATTTTTTGAGTTGAGTGACTGCATTCAGGAAACTTTGACGTGAATTCCTCGACTCACGCTCTCTCTCCTCTTTCCAGCTATCTCTTCTCTCTCGTCCGCACACGCTGAAGTGTGTGGTCTAAAGTTTTCCACGTGTTCCCTAACTTGATTTTATTGCATGGAATTTTGACACGATTCGTCTTCTTCTTCTTCTTCTCTCTCTCTCTCTCTCTCTCTCTAGTCTTCCTTGTGCTTTTGCTTGGGTTGATGATGTTCGTGATATTACCCTTCTGTCCTTCTCTCTCTCTCTATTTGCTTATATTTTTAACCAACTTTGTTCCCCACCATTGTTTTAGTTAGGGGCCGATTATTAAATTTGGTGCCTTTCTGTATAATCAAATAAACAAACTTGCTTGAAATAATGAGGCTTCCTCTTCCCTGCCTGCATGCAACCTTTTTGTGCAATGACAGCGGAAAAAGCTCTCACTCATTCTCTCTCTTTGTATCTTGTACATGAAGAGATACACATATGGGTATTTGAGTTAGACAGAAGGAATGTATTAAAACAAGAAATTTCTATTGTACACATATTCCTCCTTTATGTAGAGAAATGTCTAACTATTCTCTTTTTTCCATTGTGTAGGGGCTCTTATTGTAGAGTACGAGGGATTTTGACATGGAACGAGTATAATGCCGTCATGTACTATGTATGATCATGTCCATGATTCTCTAGTCAAGTTAAAGCTCCTCTCTCTTTCTCTGTTTTGTATCGATATGGCTTTCCTGTGTCCAATTGCGAATGTAATTGTGACTTTTTCCTTTGCTCCCTCTCTCTCTCTCTCTCTTTCTCTTTGTCTGTCAGACTTACTCTCCATGTGTGCATACTAAATTTGTTATGTAGTAGGCCATACATGTTTTTATAATGAGATTAAAGGAAGACAATGAGTGGCAAAATTACCATTACCTACTACTACAATCTTGCTTTAGCTATTATCCTTGTAAAGAGAGAGAGAGAGAGAGAGAGACAAAGAATACAAGAAAATGTAATCACAAGTCACGATTCTATGGACATTAGATTGTAATTTGAGAAAACTGCTCGTTAAGTAGACATCCAGGACTAACATGGAGTAACCTACAAATATAGCAAACAGTGGCAGAGGAAACTAAGAAACTTGTTGTTTTTTCCCTTCTCTCTCTCTCCCTCTCCCTCTCTCTTTGTACTCTTGGCTTTGTAATTTTTTTTAAAATAAATTCTTTACTTTTTGCCATGCTTCCTTCTCTATCATTTGAACTACAGTGGGTGTATATTACCTCCTTCTGTTTCTTGTTTAGCCTTAGAGTGTGCCGAATTGTCGCAAAAACATGGTTTTTATATATTTATACATATAAAATGTATTGTATGTACCTACTATACATTTTGTATATATAATTATTATAAATTCAACTTAACCCCATTCCTTTTTCTCTTTGTGTACAAATTCAAGCTGAAAGTTTAGTATAAAAAGCATGAATTGTGTAAATAATTTTTTTTGAAGGGGAAAGAGTCATGGAACTTGTATAAAAATGGGGAGAGAATAATATCCATTAGTATTTGTACAATTGTCATGCTATAGAAAAGTTTTTTATGTATGTATATATATAGTGTAGAGGGTATATGGTTTTGCAATGAGTACAATGTGTGATAAATAACAAGCAAAAACCTTCACTTTCTCTCTTGCTCAATTCTATAATTTGACGATGAGACAAGTCGTCGTCAAGAGAGAGAGAGAGGACAAAGTTATAGTCTCTTTTGTCCTTGGGTGTTGAACATGGGAAATGAAACGAAATGAAGTACTTTGTGTTGTAAAATTTAGGATTCTACACCATTTTGGGACGACTGCTGAAGACTACTCCGTCATCTTTACGTCCGGTGCGACTTCCGCCCTGAAACTACTAGCTGAAAGTTTCCGCTTCAATGGAGGTACGTAATCTTTTCACAGGATATCACCTTCTCCCATCGAAAACAGTTTCGAATATTTCTCTCTCTCTGTCTGTCTCTGTGTGTGTGGTTGTCTCTTTTTGGTGCTTTGTATCTCTTTTCTCTTTCTCTACAGTAGAGAGAGAGAGTACTATGGCATAGATTGTCTTCTCTCATTAGTTGAATTCAATGATCGTCTGTCTATACGCAGTCAGTCTAACTAAATTTACAGTTCCGTCTCTTTATATCCTGTTGGAAAATAGTTTTTGAGCCTCCTCTCTCTCTCTCTCTAAGCCTTATAGCGAGAGCTTGTTACATGTAAGTCAGGGAGAGCTCGGAAAAAAGCATAGCCCTACACTTACACTGTGTAGCTAACATAGGGAAGGATACACGTTGGAAGATTCGGAAATCGACAAACTCTCTCTCTCTTCATACTCCCACAGTTCTTATGGTTAGATGGAGAAAATCGAAGTTTATTCAGCGGAATATTATGCATTGACTTAACTACCTTAGTAGAGAAAACTCATCGAGACTTGCAATATTTTCATTCGTGCGTACTTTACTATGTATGCCCTACTATTCTATAAAGTTTGAATTGCTCTCTCTCCCTCTCTCTCCCTCTTGAACTTACACTTGATGTAGAAATATACCTGGAGGGAACATGTGGATGAATATGATGTGTATATATTATTTTATAATAATATTTAATACTACACACACACTCTCTCTCTTTCATATTTGTATGAATGAGCTCAAGTATATTTCACCTCTTCTTCTTCCTCCTCCTTATGCTTCTACAAGTTCAAATATCCTGATTAGACTGTAAATGAAAATTAAATTTCAAAGTCAATTTACTTCCTTTATGACCAAATATATCAAATATATTATGGGCACACGTGGTTTGTAATCGGTGGGTTTTCTCTCTCTCTCTCATGTACCGAGTACCTGTCCTACAATAAGTTTCCTATTCGTCGTCGTATTATCATGGAGAAGGAGAAGAGAAAGGTAGAATTTTTAATTAAGATAATTGAGAAAATATATGTATGGATTTTATTAAAAAGAATATGAACATAGTTTTGAGAGGTATAGAAGGGGATAAAATAATTTAGTTTTCTTCTCCTATAAAGTCTACATTCATTAAGCTGATTGGCGATTTGCATGCATGGACCATGTGCTGAGTTTTTGATGAATAAGAAGATATTCCAAGAGATCACTGAAGAGAGAGAGAGAGAGAGTATCAAAGTTCTCTTAGGACTGAGAAAGATTTTAATACCCCGCATTATTTCCCAACGTTCGAGTCTTAGAAGATAAAACCTTGAGAGAGAGAGAGAGAGAGTTACTTCTTAAGATATTTGAACTGGAGGTTCAGAGGGTTAGAGAGACTAATAGAAGAACAATTGAAGCCTTATGAGTTTTCTCCATGCATTTTGTAACCTATGTCTAGAACAGACACTACAAAGGTACAATTCTCGTTGGTTTTTTTAAAAACAGAATATTGTGACTTTTTATGGTAGAACAAGATAGAGCATTTAAGATTATATATGGATACATATGGAGATATTAGATAGTGATCGCCATTTTTCTTTTGATTTTTTCTTTTGAATGGGTACTCTTGTTCTTATTTTCTTGTGTCTCTTGCCATTCCTTCGTGTCAATAAAGACAAGATTATAGACAAGAAAAAGTATCATGATTCATGAATTGTAGGTTTTTTTTTTCTTTCTCGTCTGAGAGAGAGAGAGAGAAAGAAAAAAAAACTCATTAGGTTGCCAATGTGAGGGGAAATTCAATTTACAAGACTAAGGGAATTACATGGAGGATTGTGTGTATATTTTGTGTGTGTGTATATATATATATATTTATGGTTTATTTGAAAGTGAATTGTTTTTGTTTGTTTTTTTTATATTTTCTTGACTGTCTTTAGGTACGTTTGCATATTTGGAAGAAAGTCACACGTCAGTCGTTGGGATGCGAGAAGTTGTGGCGGCGGGTGGGGCTATAAAAAGAGAAGAAGATCAAATAAAGGAAAAGGAGAATACTAAGACACCAATTCGAGTTGAAGACGAGGGAGGAAGATTGGAAGAAAAAGTGAAATCAGATTCACGAACCAAGGTTTACTGCCTTGCCAAAGCCACTTTGGAGAAACTAATGGATTCCGAGTGCGAGGAGGTAGACTGCTTGAACCAAAACCTGAAGCCATACCACCACTTCCATGAGGGACCTCCTGCTCTAACGTAATTATACTACTTACCTTACTTCATACTCTCTCTCTCCAACTTCTTTTCAGACTTTCTCTCTCTCTCTCTCTCTCTCTCTATTGGTATTTCACGACCCCATACTCACACAATATATTCATATATACTCTTATGAGTCTCTTAATATAAAATACAACTTTCTACCTATAAGACTAACCATTATACATAATGCAAAGACCTACTCCTCACTTTTACAGTCGAAATTTTATCATCAAAAATTCTATAGATAGTAGTAATCAATAGTGATTGCAAAAAGACAGAGAGAGACTCACTCAGTCAGTACAATGAAGAGCCCCAAAAAGTTCTTATTTTGTTTCAGTCGGATTCACTAAATTATAATTATGTCAGACGTACGTACTCACATGTACGTACCTGTGTGAGAGAGTGGAGGAATGTACAGGTGAAAATTTGATTCCTTATTGGATAAATTACAAGGAGTCTCGGACGTGTGAGACACCTTGTGACCTTTCACCTGGGGAAGAGGAAGATGGTTTAGATTTACAAATTTTGTTTTCTTATCTTCTCACACTTTTTCCTCTCCCTTTCTTTTTTTTCTCATCTTTTCCTCGTGTTTCAAGATCGGGTAGCCAATTAAGGGGTGAGGGGAAACCTTAGAAAGGAGAGCTTAAAAGAATCTTCTAATATTGTACACTGTAAATATTATATTTTCTTTGTTAAGTCATAGCACTCATAGCAATCTACTGTATCATAGAACTCTCTCTCTCTGTGTCTCTGTGGTGGTGTAATATTCTGACTTGCCTTATTTTTTTGTTTCAAGTTGGCTCAACGTTGGAACAAATTGAAAAAAATAAAAAAGAAAAAAAACGTATTTATTGTTTCCATTAAAATCCTGTCATGTTCTTTATTCTGTAGGTTCATTAGTTTACCTTGTTTGAACTTCATTTCCTTGTTGTGGAATATTTGGAGTGAAGCTTTGTAGACTGTAGACCTAGTCCCGTTTTTTTTTTTGTTTTTCATCAACAAGAACAAGGTTGAGACATTCAAGTGGATGAGGATGGGGCTGGGGTGGTGAGTTGCTTCTTCGATATTTATTGGGTTGCCAGTATTTATTGACAGGCCATGGTAAAAATGTGTAAAGGAAAGTAAATGAGATTTTTTTTAACATGTATTTCTAATCAAGTATTTGGTTTTGGCACGAAACCTACAAAGACAGAGCGAGAAAGAAAGAAAGAGAGTCAGTTTGAAATTGAAACGCCGTCTTTGACTGTCTTTACCATGGAGTGGAAGATGGAGGGG